>CM031241.1:11644319-11765710 GCA_018340775.1 Taxus wallichiana var. yunnanensis
AAGGCATCATAATCAAAGAACAACAACAATGACTGCAGATGTGAAGGGTCTCCATAGAGGACCGAGAATGCTCCTGGTATACTGGGGTGGATCTCGAGTCCTACGTGAAAACCAGAGATATCCGGAGATACATCACCATGTGACCAAAGACATGGTCACAAGTGTTATGAAGTCCTCAGATGATTTATGATCGGGGCAAAGAAACCGGCCCGCAAAGGGCATGTGGCAAAAGACCGCGGTGGGAAGTAATGCCCATGGCACGCTTGCTGCTGAATAGTCTCCTCTCCATGAGAATCGCGAGGCTGTAAGGTGATCTCATTTACGCTAAGTCTCGGAAAGAGAACTTCCATGATGCGTAATCAAAAGTAAGGTGTATAAAAGCACACTCAGACTACTATAAATGCGCTCCCTCGTCAATGTGGTGAAAGTCCAAGAGCATCTAACCCCCTGCATTTATGCACTTTATAGAAGTAGTGTGTTTTATAAACCGATAATTCTATCATGGTGTGAGAAATCACATGCAACTTTGACTAAATAGCGCTTCAAAAACAAGTCATGAGTAAAGCAATGGATGACAGATTCCCGCGAATCGATGGAAATGCCACTAAACGTCAGTAAATACATTTAAAAGGTACTCAAATGGGGTGCAAAGGGTATCAGCGGGTACTGGTTAGAAACGGCATGTACTCAGAGTAGGGTTTATTTTGGATCACAGGGGATGACCTCATAACCCTGTGACATCGCCGTCTTCCGAGCGCCGATGAGGTCAGAGAACAAGCCAAAAGAGTTTGCAAAATTAATTACATGCATGAATGTTTTTTAATCTTGAAATATTAAAAAAAGATAGGAGGAGGTGGGTCACGTCAAGTGGAGGTGTTAACCATGTAACGTGGTTGCTTATATTTTGATACATTAAACGTATAAGTTTCTAATGTCCAAAGATGCAGCTTAAAAATGCCAATTTCAGTCGGGTTCGGCCACGCCCACGAGCTGAGGGTAGATCGTGGGGAAATGTGCAAGGCGTGTATGAAGATGGTGTTGGCAACATTCACGTGCAAAGTTGACAAAAACATTTTTCCAACGCAGTTGCAAAACTGCCACGGAGGAGCCGAGGTGCTGATGGAACGTCATATGGTCGCATGAGAAATGTAATGTGGGACCGATCTAGGCCCAAAAGTAATAAGGGGAAACCGTAGAGAAGGAAAACGGGCTGTGTGTGTCCTAGGAGCTACACAACCGAGCATGCACAAATGCGTAGGGAAGCCCTAATGGGAAAAAGTTATTTATGCTACCAAGAAAAAGAGCAAAACTAACAAATAGATCCACACAGGAGAAACAATGATCTGGGCCTGGTTCAACCAAAGGAGCCTTAAGGTGAGCAGTGAACCCATGTAAGCAAAGTGCATGCAGAGGCTGAGTTCTAGCATAGAAACAATACTCACCAATCGATCAGCAATGTAGGCACAATCAAAACTAATGAGGGCTTAGTGCAGTGGTCGGTATATGAATCGACGCACAAAGATGTACTTTAAAAAGCCAAATGTAAATACCAACCGAAATAACCCTCCAGAATCGTAATGTGGCACTGTAAGGCTTCAAACACATGAACACTTGTGACTACAACAACCCATAAGGAGGTATAAACACCCGAATCAATGCAAGAAGAGTACTTAATATCCATTATGATACAATACACTGAAAGAGATCGAATATCATGCCGTGTTTAGTAAGTACACATGAAACAACGCCAAGAGGTACTTGATCCACAAGATCCACCTGATGCTCAAGGAAAGAGGGTTTAAAACCTGCAAGTGTTTATGGATCACTTAGGATGATTACGTGCACATCAACGGACGCATAATTGATGTGAACCAGAACAAGAAGACATCCCGGGAGGAGCGAGCATCAACCAAATGCATGAAATATTCAAACAGTCAGCACTCGTTGGGTTTACAAAAACCTCCTCCATCTCATAGATCAAACAACATGGCATAGAAATGACACCTCAATGCCGCAATCAAGATAACCTGAGGAGAGAGTTACATTCCCGCACAGGAAGTGTAACTCCTAATGTATTTACAGGATGCAATCGACGACCTGGGACGCTGCAGATAATCCTGCATAATGACCCCTAAAATGACATAATGGACTCATGATATGACCTGGCTGAGATGACTCACCTAATGATGTGGAAAATAACACACAATGGTTTATATATGTTAGTTGAGAAAATAAAAGATCAAAATACATTTAGTAGGAAACCTCAAAATTATAGAATTTTTCTTAAGATAATATCAAAACAATGAAATGAACAAAATCATTTTTACAAAATAAGTTGAAGTTAGTTTATTTACTTTAACAAAGTAGCTCTTTATGTATTTTATTATATTTACTTTTTCAGCATTGTGTATTTTAAGATTGATCTCTTGTTTACTTGATTGAATGCTATCTCCACATGCAGCATCATACTGAGTCTATTCTATCTTGTACTTGTGTAAAATAAACAAAAGTACTTAATTATAGTCTGTTAACTTGTCCCTTGGGTATTTTAATTTCTAAACATGGCTATTCTCCACCACCAGCATCACATACAAAACCATCGATCTACACACGTATATACAAATAAAACACTAAGTATATATCACATATGGCTAAGGCTAATAATCAAACATTGTATCACTAATGGGCAAGAGGGGCTACGCATGATCAGTAAATAATCCCCCACACTAATACTTCAAAAATGTAAATATGTTTACCTAAGAGGTGCTTAGACCTACTCGGTGTGATTCATACTAGGCGGCATTTGAGATGCTGCTATATGCAGAAGGTGTCACACCAAGGCCATGGGACCCGTGCCACTCCTCGGGGTTTAAGGTCTCAAGGAACTTGTATAGATTGTGCTGATCGTGACTACCTGAGATATAGAAATGAGACTGGCTGCCCAACATTCCAGCTAAGTACTCATGAAATTCCTCCGAATGGCCTGCATAAAACACATAATATTGCATCCATGTGATGTAGCCCACTGCTTACATTGTATTATGCCCACCAACTGCTAGTTGTAAATCTAACTGGGCATATCCGCTAGAAGACATCATGCCTCGCTCTCACACTGAAAATGGGGATTCATGTACTGGATCTCTACTCAACAATATCTTGGTCTCTCTATCCTAAAACAAGTTGGTCTCCTCCACTACAAACAGAATCCATCCGCACCACCTAGTCCACTTTACTGCAGATGTATCCCTCTTCGCCTTGGACTAGTCTCACCTTGCAGAATGAGCTGATCTCTCTCAGTGACTCTGTCCTCTTAGCTATGTATGACATGGAGCAAGTGGTTACTACCGCCGTAGCTACTTACTACATGAAACCAATCCCACCACACATGGAGATCCTCTGAATACCTCATCCATTTGTTGCTCAACCACCGTCACCAATCTGTATTGTTGATAATTTTACACTGCAAAAATGGGAAACTCAAAACTTGTTTTTTTCAATGGAAGGCATTGATTTAGATGGATTACATTACCGAAGTAATACATGGTTTTCATTGTGTGGGTTTCTTAACTGGTAATAATTGACTGGGCTAATAATATGCAATCTGTAGTTGGCGTGCATTGCTTCATAAAATGTAACACTTCACATACGCTTGTCATTTGATGTCTGGTTTCGTAAAGGAAACACATAAGTCATCCGTATACCAAATAAAGTACAATTGGTTTCACGGAATGAGCGTTGAATGACAGACTTATGAGTTGGGATGTTAAACAAACATAATGTAACAAATTTGTATGATCGGGCAGTTCAGCATTAAGCTACATGTATTTTCAATTTGATCATTTCACTATGATTAATTTCATGATTGCATGTTATTGAGGTTGTTTGCACCTGATCAGGTACAATCATTAAATATCATAAGAGCTGAAAGTAAATAAGTAGTACAACACACCATTGGCTAAATGATATCATTTATTCATGAGGAAATTCAATGCCTTATTCCACACAAGCCATGAGGTAAATTTATGATTATTCGAACGTAAAAGATACATGCATAATGCACAGCTTAAAAGAGATTATAGAATACGGTATGAACCAATCATTGCCTTGGGTTTTCTCGGGTCTCTACCATTTACCTAACCCCATCTTTATCTTCTACATCATCTAGCTCACCACAAAATTCTAAAATAAAAGATGGTGTTGATATCAGCTTATCGAGCCTGTTTGAATTTTACTCATGTGCTATCTAGTTCTTATGAAAATGGATCATCGAAACAACAAACATAAGATACATCAAAGGCAAATATGGAATCGTAGCAAAGATTTCTCACAGGTTTCCGTTGGGTATCTACAAAAATAATAAGATATGAAAAGAAAGAGAAAGAAATTCAAGATGGAACACAAGAGAGCCAAAAGCCTCATTGTTTTCTAAACCAGCTCTGTCTAATGCAAAGACATAAGAAAGAAGAAAGAAACACTAATTGTTGTATATCAAAAGAAATATCATGATTAATGAGATCTATATGCGTTGTAAATTATCGAAATGAAATATTTGAACAACCATATCGCAAAAGTACTAACTCAAGATGAATCAAATAATAATGACTGAATTACACAGAAGTTTCGCCTGTAATCGGGCTGGACAGGAACAGATATATTTTTGTAACCAGAAGGAAACATGTTTAGGAAACTACATATTCAAACAGATAGATGCATCTGCAGCACAAAGAAGGATATCATCAGATATTCAATTTCATATCATTTCTGACATACTTATGCAAAATAAAGTGGACTGGCAAACAAGTCTTCAATCCATTTTAGCATATTGCAAGAATGAAATAAATCTAAGGTTTGTGTGGAGAAACAAAATTTATGCAAGTAAACAAGCATAAATTGTGTACAACCTACACTCGAAGTAATGCTTTAAAACATATGTCTGCTTATAGCTCTAAAAATACAAGATAAGTATATCAAAGGAATCAAATATCTTGTTATGTCATGCCTGAAAGGAATCAAGAAAACCTTCACTAATCAACTACAAGTACTAAGATAGGCTGTGAGTATTTATTCTGAATTGTATGAATATAAAAGCAAGATCCTTCACATACTGTGTGAATTTTAAGTGATCACACAAATTTTGATGCACACACTACATTCAAGACTCCGATGGCACAACTAGTTCTAGGCAAAATGATCAAATCCTGTTCCAACTTCACAAAGTATAAGAGAGCATGGAGGTAACATGAGTTATACAAACACCCAATCTCCGCTAGGTGACGTTATTTCCATATTACAACAGACATTCAGTGAAGTTTCATCCTCTACAAAACAAAATTCTAATGGCTAAGGGTAAGATCATAAGGATACACTATAAACTTTACAACAATAATGAGATCTTCCATAATTACAATAATAATTATTATAAATTATCAATCTTCTTTATAGATACTATGCTAATCACAGGGGTATTTTGAGGTTTGCTGAAAGTGAAGTGTAAGATAATCTCAAATGTGTATGGTGTCTGGCACATCAAAATTTGTAGAGGATGCTAATAATAACAAAGGTTTCTAGAAATAGGCATCTTCTAAGATCTAAAGATTATAAATGTAGGAAAATAAAGAATCCTCAAGAGAAGATCTACAAATCACAAGGTCCAGATCAAATAAAATAGATCTTATCTATCTCCATACGGTCTTCAAGAAAAAGGTGTTAAGATAGAGTAATATCAAAACCTGGCAGAGCACTATTGCTTTAAACCTAAGAAATTACAACCTTAACATCAAAATAGAATTAACTCTTAAAATCCCATCTTCAGATTCTAAAACAAATCGTATACAATATTTATGGACAAAGTAATGCAAATCTGGAAAAAGGAATTGTTGAGTTCTGTAATAATTTCCAATATATATGCTGTTTCAATAATCTTTATGAAAGAAATAAGGTAAAGCATACAACCCACAAAGTAGATTTGTAAGAGTCACAAATTGGAGACAAGAGGGCTAAGATACTCCCAAGTCATGCTTCATCAATAAGGAAAGACTCAAAGGCTAAAAGATAGAATTCTTAGATCAAAGTTGATTTCAAGTAAATGAGCTTCCATCCACAAGCCATAGAATTTAAACCATGAACATTCCTTCCACCGATGACAACAAAATATAATGTAAATAGTGCTTGTTTCTTTGAAATAATGTGTTGGTCTTGTAAAGACATTTATCGAATTTACCATTAGTGGGAGTCGACATAATGGTATAAAGAAATCTCACATTTGATTTCAAAAGCTCCCAGTAACATTCGAGACTGATGCTACACTTATTTTGCACAATTTATAGAAAGATTGTAGCCATCTTGCAAAAAGAGTCATGGTGAGGCTATTAAAAACCACTTAACTCGTAGATTTGAAATACAGCTGACCAATCCAAAAGCTCTGAAATGGTTACACAAAGTAAGAAAGAAACATCCTCAGACAAAAACCATAAATATACGCTATACAGAGAACTGTACATACGTGATAAATCCCGCATTCATGTAATTTGTCTCAAAATGCAAAACAAACAACACTCCAAGACATCCAATGCCGAAAATAAAATAGAAACTCCCAAGGTCTTCAGTATAGAGTTTTAGAAATACAATGGCAAACCTAGAAGACAAAACCAATTTCCCAAATTTCGAGAAAAACCATTGTATACTGAAAATGAAGGAAAAAGTTGAATCAAACACTTTAGTAATTCATGGTGGCTAAGATCGGTAAAACTGAATCACCACACACCTAAGTCAAGAAGGGTTTGAATATTCGAATGACGCTTAAACTAGTGCAAATACCAACATCAGAAAATATGTAATGAACTTCTTAGAATAAAATTAAAATTACGAATATCCAATGTAAGATAAAAGAAAAGATGGCCATTCTAGGTTATAATACAAAGTTTGTGCAGAAAAAGTAACGTAAAAAATTTTAAATATATTTTATGTAGAACTTGTATATGAACTTGGATTTACTAGTTTTTGGTCAAGATTTTGAAACCTTTGAAAGATCAGCTTAACACAGATCAAACCTTAAAGTACCTGCATCAACTTCTTAAGCCTGTGTCACTGAGAAAATAGAAAATGCAAAAATATTTTGAAGTTTTAGTGTGATTTAACTAAATGATAAGAATGAAGGTCGCATTACCTAACAAACAGACTTCATTACCATCTCAAAATGACAACACAAAGAAAACTGCTCACTAAAATCCTTTCACATGTATCAAGTGACTGGGCAAACAAGAGACTTCGCAGAGAGACTCAAGAGTCCAAAATCGCATCACAGGATAAATTTCATGCTTGAAATGCACTACAAAATTTCACGTAACCTTTTTGCAACATTCTCAAATCTTTAAGAATAGAAAAGGGGCTAATGACAGAAATTTCAAGGCTTCAGCTTCCCAAAAACCAACAAATAATAAGGGGGCTTAACAACAATTAGGCTCCGAGTGCATACCATCCAACTCGTGACGAAGCCGAACTCCCATCATGAGTTACTGTATCAAAGGTTCAAGATCCTAAAGTACTGCATCTTACGCTCATGTATTGATCATAGTCACTCACAGTGAAACCTCGTAAATGTAATGTGAGCGGGAAAATCAACGGGCTGCATTACAATGTGCGCACTCATAATCAATTGCCCAGATTAAACACTTAATCAACGAATCCCCAAGAAGTGATCAAAGATGAGATCTCTTCAAGACAGATCAAATCACAATACCAAACCCACGTATTCAACTATCTCATCAGCGAGTTTAGCATCGAGCGGTGAAGACTGGCGGTTAATGGCTGGTCACAATCAAATTGGCCTTTCAACGCAAACCGGTAGTCATATAACTCCCTACTAAGGTTATTCAAATACCCATCCCCTCAAAGGGAGAAAGGGCTCTGATCACCGTGAGGGGATAGGGTCTCAAATTAAACAAATATCATTGCACTGACTCACGAAGGTCTAAACCATGATGCTGCTGTGCATTAATATAAAATGTCAAGGCAACATTATAATATATGTGATCAACAAAAAGGTAACCAATGTTTAACTTAATTATCGCCTCGACCTTGCTAAGGCTCTGTTCTTAGGTGCTGGTGTTGAACTCAAAGAGGGCCATGAGTAATACATGCGCTAAGATTGCAATGATGGGGATAATGATGGGCTAACCAAATATTGTATTAATTATTTTAAACAAAGCAAAATATACCTTAATCTTGTCAAATAAACCCTGGTACCAAGTAAAGGCAAACAAAGAAAATTTGCAAAGTTATTATTTTGCACATGCTTATAAAGGGTCCCTTATAGTGGATTGGAGTTTTCTTGCTATGCTGAGATCATGATATTTCACTTGCACATGGGAAATTTTTATATGAGTATCACTAAAAGACAAACTCGAGAAAAAGATAGAAATATACTTACAAGGGGTGAATATGCAATACATAAAAGATTAAATATGATTATTTAATTACCACCACAAGGAGGAAAGTAAAATTTGCATACATAAAAGAAGACTCTGTACATCACTAAAAGGGCAAAATTAGTCAAAATATTCACCCATTTATTATATTGAAACAGAGCAAACAAATTTATTTCACTAAGTATATTTTTGAACTAAGGCTACATTTTTAATTTCATCAGTGCTTAGCTGTGTTATTTTGATTCCTTTATTTATTCATGATAAAGGCTTAAAATTATCATGCATGGGGGAGTAGATCAAACTTGGCTCAGGAGGGGCTGAATCTATTTTTTACATATATCAGGTGCATTAAAAGAAGGTACAAGGGAAGAATTTTTGATGTAGGAGTGTCAAGCAAATTTTTGCCAATGGTCTCTAATCGAGAAACTATTTAATACCTTCAAATTATTCGTAGTGGGTGTGTATCTTTATTACTTTCAGGAATGTTAATTCCCAAATTAGTTATCTTAATGCTGTAACCTGGTGTTTCTACACTGTCTCAGGTGTGCACATAGGTTTCTTTCGTCACAGGATTTATGCCTTTAGCATTTTCCTTAGGATCTGTTCGAAACCCATTGGTCTGCTTTCCTGCAACCATTCTCAAATGATTATGCCACTCATTCAAAGCCCTCAATCATTCTAAGTGTAATTTAACTTTAATTAAATTCATTGACAAAGCAATATTTTACCCTTTAAACTCCAAAACCTCCAAAATTAGTTTAGGATATCATAAGGAACCAAACTTGATACTGAGACTCACCTAACAACAGGGGTATACCCATAGACCTAAGGTGCTCTAACAGATCTACAAACTAAGGGAAGAGCAAGATTAGAAACCCCGTTGCTGTCCTCAACCAAGGTACACTTCTCGAGAGATAAGCCACGATGTCCTTCTGTCTCGCTTCCTCCATCCCTACCACCTCTCCTCCATCTCTTATCAATTTACGTGGGGGATGGAGGCTCCTACAAAGGTGCCTGTGAATGGAGCTTATTAAGGCATTTCATGGCGCTAAAACATGGCCACATTATTATACATGTGGTCAGACGCACACCGTGGTCGCACTCCACACTCGTCACGTACTCAAAATCAAGCCAATGTAATGGAATTCTCGCTGTTAATGCATGCTGTTGTCCTCTCAGGATTTGGCCGGACTTATGCCTCAAGAGGCGGGCCCCAAATCCTCAGGCCACTCTGGCCCAGTTCTCCAAGGCGGAATGGCTAAACATCGAGATAACACTATAGTATACCAACCTATATAGTCCTGCACAGTAGTATCAAGAGCATCCACTATTCAGGCACGCTATGTCCAAAGGCAAACCACTCCGTAGTGTCAAAGCACAGCCTGGAACTAACCTTATCCGGTGGTCTCCCATATGAAAGACTCCTCTCTATACCTACAAGCATACCATATCAACACTGTGAATCCCTTAAATAAGTCTAAATCGGTGCAAAACTCCAACGAATTTGCACCACTCCATAATGTGGCTCCTACTCCCAAGAAGGGAAGTGATCTGCCATCAATGTACAAATCCCAATGCATCCTTAGGTCACCGATATAACTCTATGGTATCCACCATGAAATAACATTGGGTCAGAGTTGATCAAAATCACGCTTGTAAAGAGTCAATGTCTCTGGCTACCACGATATCCTCCCGACTGGAACCTGTAACCCATAACAAAGATCTCTATAACCGAGCTCTCAAATATCTCATAAGGTGGCTAACGCAATATGGTCCCAAGCCCATATCTACAAAGTAGCACACTCAGAATCTGAAATTGTGGTAAGCTATCGTATGAAGATACCCATATAAATGTTTCTTGTGTATGTACGGGACCCTAACAGTAAAGACATCTCCCGTGGCGCTAATCACTCTAATGAGTCTAATGGGAAACCGAGTACTAGTTCTGTTTAGGAAATAGTATACAACGGGAGCAAGAGATAACGAGAATAAAGACTTTCGACTCTACCCACTGATCGTAATTAAGGTACCTCCTAATGAAAAATTGTCATACCTCAACGGGTATATCTATTCACCCAAATTCCCCATGTACATGTATCACCCAATCATCCTGTAGTTGACCATCACCGTAAGTGACTGAAACGAATCTCACCAGGAACTCAAGATCCACCACACATCCTCTAAGGTAATACTCATCTTCGTAGGGCATAAAAATGTCTAGCCTTCACTCCACCATCATCTCTTGAATTCAAGGTTGTGGTTCATGTAATATGGGCATGGAGTTTGCAAAGTTAAATCCAAATCACTCTGGGCTATGATCTCTAGAAAATCTGGCCGCGACTAAACATTATCTCGTAGCTCCAGGAGCTACATGTGTCGCTCCCGTCTCACCTATCTAGGTCCCCTCCTTGAAACCAACCTGGATCATTTAATTATGATCATACCTTCATTATGCAATCATCATGTATTCTTCACTTTATCATTTAATTTTTCATTTTGGTCCATGTTTTTCTCTATTTACATAAATATCATCTTACTCTACATAGGCCTATAAACATTAGTTTTTCTACCAAAAGCATTTAAGAATGTCTTGAAAAAATCGGATGCCCCCTAGGCACCAAGACACCCCACAGTGCACTAAAGACACCGAGACGGCACTAACGTACTCCCCGTATAAAAAGACTCCATTCAAGTTTCTAATCAACAACACTGCGCACAAAGATGCTACACCAATGCAGTGTGCATGCATCGCCTTAGCTTATTGCCAATTTTGTATAGGCAAATAGATTTTATGCATGTATGCATGTATACCCATGCACAATGTAACATAGTGCATGTGCACCTAAGGATTATTATAATACATTAAGATTCTCTATATTGCTACCGCACATTTCTCACTACCAGGCCAATTCTACCCTTTAAAACTTGTGCACGAATCAAAACTAAAAATGCCACAATTGTCTTCCAGGGTAAGGAAGAGATTTTGAAATATATCCGCCTGTTGGGAGCCCTGAAGGTACTCTCCTCACATCTTGGGAGGATGCTTACCCACGCCCACCATCTTCCTACAAAGTTAGAGCTCCATCAAGGTAAAATGGTAATGTAATGTGATAAAGGAACTAATGTGATTGATTTATATGTACCCATTTTGTACCTCCTATGATTTTTTTTTCACTCGTGATATGCTCAAACTAATGTGGTTCTTCTCCTTCTAACATTCCTACATTGGTCATGGATGATTATTTTTAATAAATAATTATTTTAAAGGTTTTTAAGAATTGCTCTGAAAGTATGTTTTCGGGCCCCAAGAGGTCTTCAAATACCCGGCATATATTTCCTTTTGTCTTGTCATTTTTGGTAACATCCTATGACTACGCCATTTCATCTATACTATTTTATTTCTAAAAGTAAAAATTTAAAATAATGCAAAATTTAAAAATAAAAAATTGCAATATCATTAAAAATCCAAAAAATCGCAAAAAAATATTTTTTTCAAAAATGGTAAATAAATATATACAATGCTAAAGTCCGTACAATCATGATTATCTCAAACATCGAAATATGTCTTATAAAAACATTTCTTTTCTACTTGCCTAGTGTTCCGGGTCTCAACCGACTGGTGGGATCAATGTGGATCTACCCCACAATAAAATCTAGGTCGAAGCAAGGCTGCCTCCCCAGGCAACAGTGATTTTTGAGACCGGTGTCACAGTGAAATACTTAAAGCTTCTTCCATGGACTACCGTCCTCCATTATTCACCTCGTATGCATCCCCCTTCGGGCAAATTACTTTAACCCTGTGGATACAACAGCAAAAGCATCTGGAACTGGAAACTGATAACAAAACATCGTGCAACTGCCTTAACGCTGTTTGTTTGATTATGTGATTATACCGGGTTCTCCGCGTTTAGTCGTTTCCATTTCATACGTACTGCATTACAGCGTTTCTGTATTCGAAAGCAGAGTATCAGCTTTACTTTATCGTACTTACATTAGCGATAGTCAGATGGAGTTACACACAATGGAAAACAAGTAGTAATTTAGATTTCTGTTAGCTTACATCTTTGTTCATTTCAATAATACCCAATGATGTAGATCATAGAAAACGGATGAAATAAGGTTTTGTATCAAGACCGGATATGTGTGATGAGTACAACTATCCTCCACTTCTCCTGTATCTTATCACCATACTAACTTTCTTTAATTACCTAGGTACAAATGCCAAACATGTTTATTCCTATCCTTATTCTCACTTTTATAAATTCAATCTAATGGTTTCAAGTGCCCTATTTATCATATTTATTCTATCTGTTTGATTATATATTTTCATCGGTCGGTGACTTCCTCTCTATCACTCCCATCGATACTCGCAGGAGGAATCACTCCAAAGTAAATTTCCTTTCAAAATTTACTTACTATGCTGTCTACTATATTTGAAGTGAACCTACCATTTCACCAAACAAAGGGGCAAATGTGGCACACCCAAATTCCCGCTTTATAATCTTATTGCTAAAAATACACACACAAATCATCCTATCTCTACTAACTCGTTATAATTAGTGGGATTTATGTTAATTAAATAACACTTACCACTTACACTAACAGTGCCTTGGTGGTTAACAAACCCTTTCATTCACAGATGCCACGTTACGTACGAGTCGTAAGTCAAAATCCTCTTCAAAATGTGAGCAATTAGCGGCTTATTAGCACTGCTCTATTTTGCCTCGATTTCGTCAATATGCCCTAACATTGGCTTAAACCTCCTTTCAACCACCTGGCAAATCACCCCACTTCCAAGCAAAGATCTCAAAGAAGATCTGCAAGCTTGTCCCACTTCCTAGCTGGATTCCCAAGTTGATTAAGACTTACACTTTAACTAATGCAGAATTCACCAATCGTGATAGAAGTATGCTCAATCATGATTATCAATTCTAATTTAATTTGGGGTTTTTAGTCCCCACATGCACCAAAAATACAAGTTTATCCCAAAAAGGGAAAACGAAAAAGAGTGCAATTATCTTTTATATTTTACACTATGCATTTATTAATAGCCCGTTATAAGAGTATATGTTAAAGATCCTAACTCCTTTAAGGATTCACGCTTGGTCTTCGCCTAAAGCCTACTAACGAGCATTGTAGTCTCTAGTTAGAGAGATCTCCTCACCACTCTGTAGAGTGAACATCATCCCCAATTGATTTCTCCTAGATCTATTTAGGTCTATGTTACTTAACCAAACAGGCTCAGTAGGTATGCTTGTGTGTTGATGCTGTCTCATTTAACTTGGCTGTTATGCCACAGATTTTATCATTGATGTTTCATTTCTTAGCTCTTATTTCAACTTAGATCACTACAGTTGATCTTGCTGAAACTAGGCTTAATTTTAGGTTAAAATTTTAAAGGTTATCACCTCAACTCATATATTTCAGAGGTCCTATGTGAGTCTACTCAATATCACATGAGGACCATACTTCCTAGTCTCGTGCCTTCCAGATCCATCATTGAGCTTGCTTGTACAACTACCTGTCAAGAGAGATGACAAGAAATTCAAATGGATGACATCTACCCTGTGCCTCGTAAATGCATACGCACATCTCTTCCAAACATGTTTCCTCCCTACATATAATCGTATTCTCAATGTCAATTTCACTTTGAAACAAATCACATTTCATATTCATGCATGGTATTATGTTTCGTATGATTCAACAATGTGGGAAAATAATCATCGCAATAATACAAAAATTAACTTCAAAGGAAATGAAGAAACAGAAGATGAAGATACTCAAACGCGGAGTGGTGATTTTCAGAACCGAATTACCCACAATATCCCCACTGAGAAATAGAAATCTCTTTCTGGCTTGACTGGAATGGATAAAAATTTGACAGAACTCGAAGTGTCTGGTGTTACATAGAGACTAGGGAATGGGCTAAGAAAACATGTGCTGGCCTATCAATCACCTAGTAAATATTTCCTTGTTCACCAATGGGAGCCACAGATGACTCAAGAATTAGTGACCTTCCCATTCATTGATAATTCCTTTTATGATAAAACCCATGGATGCTTCAAATTGACTTAAAAGATAGTAGTCATCAATCCTAGTTGAAGGGGTGTGATGATTTTCAAACAACTGAAATCTACAGAGCTTTAGAGGTCATAATACCTAATTTACAAATTCATCGCTATAAATGGAAAACTGCTAATAAGATCTCTATATCCGGATGATCTATAAGACTAATGGGGTATGTAAGTGGCATCGAATATCAGGGAATCACCGAGTGTCCGAACTGCATCGTCACGTATCTAGAGAAAAATTTCAAACATCGGAGAATGCATCCAAAAAGTAAACTCAACCTCGTAAACTTTCCAAATTGCCAAATTTTACACAAGCACTAGACATACTGGAAAGATTTTGTTTCTTCAAATAAAACCTTTCTTCCCGAAATCAGAACGAAAGAATTATTCAAATGTATATCAAAACATTTTACCAAATTGTCTCGATATCTCGTATTCTTACCTCTAAAAAGTTATCAAATGATGAAAGACATCAAATTGTGGATGACTCTCTTGAATGTCTCCGCCTACGAAGTAGATGTAACCCTTTTCACTTGAATATCAACAATACTAATAAGAATGGGTAAGATACAAAACATTGCTGTTGAGGGAATAGTTCAAGATAAGAAAATAAGATGTATGGCTGTAGATTTTCAGACCGAATTGTTCTGATACTCAGAATTTCCTCCTTCTGCAATACTTAGGAAGGAAAGGCACTCAAATCAAGATGACCTCTTTGAATGTCCTCACGGGCTACAGATATAAAACCATTTTAGTTGAATACTCTACCAATACTTCAATAAGAATGGGTAAGACATATAATAATACAGTGGATGAACGCATACCAAACTCCCAAGCCTTAAACCAAGCCCAAACCCCAAACTCCTAACCCAAACCTCGAGCCCAAAAACCCTAAACCCCGAGCCTCCCAAAAACCCCAAACCTAAACCCCAAAATCATAAACCCATAATTTAAACTCTAAAACCATTAACCCCAAGCCCTAAACCCTGAACTTTAGCCCAAACTGAACCCCAAACCCCAAACCCCAAGCTCGTATGCACTCCAAACCCCAACCCCCAAATTTATATACTCCTAAACCTTTAACCGCAAACTCCAACTTCCTTGATGATAATCATATCCTTTACTCATACTGTATCTAAATCTTCAAACAATGTTAAAATGATCTAGCTATGCCACCGAGGTCCACAGAAAATCATGTGTGCGTATTAAGGCACTGGCATATCTCCAATGTATATATATGAGAAAATAAATGAGTGAGAATCTTGAATTTGATTCTATGAAAGGATGATTTGATAATGGCAAAGGTGAAGGGATGATCTTTATACGCAAAGACCACAAGCCTCCAACAGAAAATGGAGCAACCATCCGAGTCTACTCGCACTTATCTGAAAAACTTCCATTCAATAATTTCCAGTGAGTGTGATCAAACCCAAGGAGGAAGCACACTACAATCACCCTACGCCTTAAGGTGACAAGAATCCCATTCAGTGAGCAATTCCTTCATCTACACCTGAGGATCTCATTTTAGTAAGTGAAGGGTATTAAATATCATAGAGCTGATTCACAGTGGAGCTGTCCAAAGCAGAATCTATTGACCAAATTCTGAAAGTTAGCAATTTATCTGGCAGCTGGCACAAATTCATTCCGTATGTAAAAACCTATAAAACGACTATATGGTTTTACAAACAAAAGACTAACTATGTTATATATGTATTTAAAAGTTTAAGCCAACATGAAATTTAAAAATGAGTAATTTATTCAATAGATTAGACTTTGAAAACCTATCTTCTAGGTTATAAATGGCTAGGAGCTACGAGACTACTTCACTGTGTGCAGAGTGACTCCTAACTTATTATATTTACTAAATTAACTTAAAGTATAAGATTTTATATCTTATATTTACTATTTATTTTAGTAAATATGAGCTCCTTCCAAAGCCCTCCTAAAATTCATATAGCCCAAAATTCATGATGATTTTATAGAAAGAAGGAAGAAACACGCCCATGTTATAACGCTTGTTATTACTATAACGCAGTACACGTTTTCAGGCTCATGAATTCTCGAGTTCTAGGAAAACATAACGCGATCACGCCTTTGCTGATTTCACTTTTTGTCCACTTTTACCAGAACATGCACTCAATTTACATGGAGATTTTAATTTTACGGTGATAAGACAAATGAGAAGAAAGGAAAACATTTTAAATTGATCTTTTATGGATTGTCTCCTATCAAAAACAGGAATCAATTGAAACAATGCTTTCTCATAATCAAACATCTACAAAGGAATGATCTATCACACTTAATGGTCAACATCAAGTACTAATTCATGGTCACTAAAGATACACCTCCCTCTTAATAGTCAACAAGTATGTAGATAGGAGTAGAACAAGTCTTTATGCTTCCCTAAATTAATTTTCATGCTTCCTAGATTATATGCTTCTAGATAAAGCTCAGATTTCATAAATGGAACATCTATTATGAACACGGTCCCCATATCAACTACTAACATGCAATAACCTAAATGAAACTTCTCAAAAGGTGAAATAGCTAATAATTGGAAGGCCACACTTTGATGATCGACTGCAAGCAATTCAAGAGAAATGTTATCGTAAGGATCAAACTCAAAATGGCAATGCACCCCACTGATTTTATAAATGTTATTATATTCAGAGCTTCGCAAAACACTTCACTTAATCAAAAACTTCTACAATATGGATAAAATAGCTGTATTAACTTCTTTGTATCTTATAAATAAAATCATTATAATGGTCCAAATCTAGTTCCCAACCCTTAAAGTCAGTTTCCTAACAGGAAACAAATAGGAAAATGAGGAAAATAGCAAAATCATGAAATACTCCTCTTGAAGATAAACAAAAAGATATATTTTGAAATATAAGGATGATTCAAGAAATCAATGAGGGCTAAGTGATACCAAGACCGGGAATGGAGTACATTTCTGAAAGTGAAGAGCAAGAGTACCTATATGTTTCAGCTATGGACACTGGCTAATAGTAGAGAAAATGCTTTAAAATCCTATATATGATGGAATTGAATGACTTGAAGACTAGTTGATCTATCTTAACTTAAAGTTTAAAGAAGGATGGAATAATGCACATCAACACACAAGTTGAATCTACGAAGCACGTTGTAATCCCAGTATTTTAGAAAGTGAGAAATAAAATTTGTTTGAATCGTATCTACATATAAAACATTCTTTTTCTGTTATGACACTTCTATGTGAACCTAAGAGAGACCTAAGATTCAATCTAAACACTTTGTTACAATATTTGTATTTGTCATTATTTATAAACAACATTTCTATTTTAATAAGAAATGGATCTCTTTCATGGGCAGAAACCAAATCATTTGAGCTTCAAACAGAACTTTAAATCCCAAAAACTTCTCAAATAAACCAAGAGATATAGCACTATGTCATCGGATTCAAATCTAATTTTCTCAAGATCTAAATACTTAAAAATCTCCCTTTGCTGACTTATGATTCAAAAAATTATTTTGAGTGAGTCATTGTTTCCTCTGTTATATAAAAGGTGTCACAGGGATGTAAGTAAAGGATTATGCAGGATGAATTCAGAGAAAAGATTGGAAAATTGAGGTTTCAAAGCAAGGATTTACGAAACATTCACTTGATGTTTAATTCCTATGACTTTCATTATTGTGGGGTTTACCAATTGTAATGTTAGAAGATTAGATTATATGCGTAGTTTTAAAGTGTACCATAATTGATCGTGCACATGTCTACAATTGGCCTTATGGTATTATGAAATATTTGAAAGAATGGTTAAAGTTTGCAAAGAGTTCATGAGGCCTGATGTTTGATGATGTGTCATTGATAGGCTTTCTACAAATTTTAAAAATGCACACAAAATCTGAGTTTGAAAGGCTTGCGAATATACAAAAGTGCCGATGATCAACATGCGTCGTTAATTGGCATCCTGCAGAGTGACGAGCTTAATTTCTTAGACGTGGATCTCTATCTTGAGATAGTACAGGGCAACGGCGACAGCCACGTATTAAAAATCCACGACTTAATAAGTTCATAGTATTTAAGGAATCTTGGGCAAAAAGTTAATTCGCGTTACTGATAACTGCCACTTTTCAACCATCTATATGTTCTTACTGAAAGAAAGAAAATCAAAGCTGAGTAAAGCTCTTTATCCATGGTAACATCAGATTTTCCAATAAGCTTTCATCATCAGGAATCTCCATGATGAAATAGGATATTTGGGTTACAAGGGCCAATCTCATCTGGGAAGCTTGAAGTCACACACCAATGTCTCACCAAGCGTCACTAATCTGGTGAGAGATGGAGGCTGTTGGTCTTGTGGATGTAATTGGGTAAATCTTTCAATTTGACTTCAAGATATCAAACTTATAATTAAGATGAACCATTCAAATTTAAATACCACCCTTTTGAGAAAGCAGTAAATAGATTTTCAAGAAAAACATATAATGAAAGACACCTGCATTTGACTCGGAGCAATTAAAAATATACCTTTTCTACAACATATCCACTTAAATGAATCTCAAGTTACTTCTTGTTTGATTTGCAAAGGGTTGTAGAAGGAATTGCGTTTTACAGAGAGATTAATATGCAAATTAAAACTAAGAACAAAGCACAAATTATTCATAGCACTTGAGGATAATTCCCTACTTCATGTGGGAACCAGAACCAGGGATACTAAGTCCAAGGCTGAGTAGTGACATGTTTTGGGGAAATCAACAACTATGATAAAAGTTTACACAGGAAAATAGCTCTGAGAAGCACACCTTCACATATTATGAATATACTAATTCACTAGAGACTTTGGACTTCACAAGATAGTTATAACACTAGAAATTTTCCCCTGTGAACACCTATTCAAATATGTTTTCATTACATGAACTCTTTAAGATGGGAAAAATTATCTCTAAATCCACTCCAAACGGCCACTGGGCCCTATAACTGGTGAAACTTTCAATGGTATGTGAAAATTGGACCCTCCAAATCTGTCCTAATATAAGATAGGGACATGTTTGAAGATTGAAATTTTTTCCCTCTAGAGTTAAATATAGACAATTGCTGCTCCTGCCTACCGCATTGTACTTAAATTAGGTTTGGAGTAAAGTTATGGCTTTGTTGAATAGATTTTATGGAGATGATAAGATTACTCATGTTAATTAAGCATGGGGTTTCCTTTATTAATCAATATTTAAGAATAAAAACCTAATTTTCGGAGAGCTACTGGAGTTCAGTTCTGCTTAAGGTTTAAGGTTGATTATGCAACTCAAGGAGGGAATTTTAATATGCTGTCCCAATTTCCGATGGACCTATTTTTTATTTCCCTTACATTTAATGCTTCATTTTCCAATTGGTTTCCCACATCCATGGCTATAGTGCATGTTGTGTTTTAAGGTTATACAACCACAATCATGGTCCTCAATGAAGGGAAGATTTGGTGAGGAATTTTACTTCAATTGTCTATTAATATATTCATGGAGTCTGTAAGACCGTAATGTTTCGCTGCATAAAGTGGGTATATTAAACTCATTAGGGCATATTGGTACTATAGGATTTTAGACTTAATCATAATTAAAGGATGCCTCGACACCTCCCTATAAGCTACCAAGGAAAGTTCCCGAAAGATTAGTGGCAATTGAAGCTTGGGCTGGGGCCCGAGAATGTGAATTAGGGATGGTACAACTTGGGCCACAAAGACTATATCCATTTTCACCTCTTTTAAGTGGAAAAATTCAAATTTACCACTTACCCCGCGCTTCTTTACTAAAATTTACAAGGCAAAATATGTGGTGGCCCTATGGATTTATATGGAAGTGAGTTTGTCCAGCATTATTCCTCAGTGAAGGGTAACCAGACATAGGTCGACGCAGGATGTTACTAGCACCTCATCCCTATGTTCACTCTACTTGCATTTCATGATAGACCAATATCACATGAACCCAATACTATGGATGACTGTAGTGATGATAAGATTAAAGTTATAGGGATTACTCAAGCTGACCCGTAAGAGGCTCAAATTCAAACATCACCAAAACCTCCATCGATAATATAGGGAAAGATTTGCAAATTAGTATATTGAGGATTGTTCCTCCACCACATTCTCTAATAAAAAGGGTAATAAGAGAGGATTGTGTTTCTAGCTCTAAAGCAAACCAATAGGTCAAAGTTTCATATGGAATCATTGCCACTGGGAATTTCAATACTTCCTACATGGAGACCTCCATGATTAGAGAAACAACAACTTTATCGTTCTAAAGGAAAGGAAAACAACAAAAGGTCGAGTACTCAAATTAATCGTAATGTGTGCAAAGCATCAGTGCAGCTCCCCTCCAACTCAATTTCAAATTCCTATGTCAATTTCCCTATGAATGATATGGTGAGTACCACTACTCTACCTCTACTATGATTAGTGATGGCAACCGCTTCTATGATTATTTCCAATGTCTTTTCCTTCTACCACCATTTCCTCCCATTGTTCTACCATGCACATCTCCTTCTTCCCCTTATTTCACCTCTACGACTTTCTTTTCCACTTTTTAGCCCCATCTTCAATCATCATCTCAAGAACCATTACTAGGTATGTACTTTCAAAGAGATTTCCTCAACATCATATCTCTTGTGTCCCTGTATTTCACCTCGAAACTGGGACTACCCATGTGAAAAAAACTCGCTTCTTTTAAAATGACGTGGTATTTTTGCAGGTTTTTGCAATGCTGTAAGATGTTTGTATTATGTTAATATATTCTTCAAAGTGAATCCATATGAGCCAATTTTGACAAATACCCAGATGTCTGCAAACTCATTTTATCCCTCCACCAAGTTTTGTCTATGAAATTTTTGTATTTAATTATTTATTGAACAAATAATGCCCCGCTTCAAGTAAATCAGGCTTCTCCAAACCAATCATGTTGAAGTTTTTTGGTACATGCGTATTCACTCATCTCATTAGGCTTTTCTCCAAAAATGAATCTGTGGCATTATCTCAGCAACTTCTAAAGGCAACGCTTTAGCCACTTTTGTTTATTTCTTTATGCGCTTTTCTCCGCTTTCTTCGTTGCTTCTCCGAATTCACCCTGTAGGCCAATTTCTTCATTAGATAGTCTGCTTAATTGTCCCTAAAGCATCCTGAGATCATCTACCGACACACACTAGAAGGAATCAGCCCAAAATGCAAGCTCAAACTAAAATGATGAAGTCAGCGCACAAAAGCCTCTCCCACGCAAGCCACATTTTCTAGAATTAATGAGCAGTAAGCTGCAATGAGATTTTGCAAAGGGCAGTGTAGCTCGAGAATTCTCTACCCTCGCCTCACGGGGTACTTTTTCCCATGAAGCGTAAAGTCACTTGGTTGGTGGATGGGAAATTAGAGGCGTAGCAGTGCAGATGAGAATTTCATCTCACTTCTGCCCAGAGGGTGAAAATTCTACTATAAAATAGTGAAGAAACTGTTTAGCTTAATCGATGCGACCACTTTTCAGATGCCTGCAGCTAACTTTTCCAACCAAAGAGATTTATTCACTCCATGCAAGTTGCAATTTTATCAAAGGATGCCAGCTTTAATGCAAGCTCTGGACTTTTGGAAGGAAGACTTTTAAATGCCGCCAAAGGAATTTCACAAGTGTGAAGGAAGTAAATTTCTTACCTACTTTACAAGTGGATAATTCTTTCTCCTGCGTTAAGTCAAAGCCACTGTTCATGCAATGAGAATATTAGAGGTGGCAGAAGGTAGGAATTTTTACCCGCCTTCTGGCAGGTAAAAATTCATTATAAAAGAAAATCAAAGCTTAGCACCGCCTCGGAATTTTTACTTGCCTCACAGGGTAAAAATTCCCGTGATGAAAGTCAAATCACTTAAGTGGCTTAAGAGGGAAATTTGAGTCATAGCAAGTGTGGTGGAAATTCATCAAGTCGAGATTTTTATTTTAGCAACTACCCTGCCAAAAGTAAGACCCACCTCAAAGGTGAATAATAATGTAATTAATAATATTTATTAATGGTTTATTCGCCAATTTTAAGGTGGCATAAATAGAAGGCTGAGAGTCAATGCAAGTGGAAGAGCTAAAGAAAGTCAAGGATGCATGCTAAAAAATAAATAAAATAAATTTATTTAAAAGTAACCAAAGAAAGATGTTTAATCGGGCACCCAATTGGGTGAATAAATATGATCATATTAATTAAATTGCCGTAAATATGAAGGGAAATTATTAGAAATAGAATGTCAGGGATTATATAAGCATGGGCTGCCATAATGAAGAAGCAATTAATCTTTTGCACTGACGATCGCAGCCCGAACAGATTTGAAGTGCTCAAAGGAAGAGGAGGTTTTCGTATTAAAGAGTGTTTTTCTATCGCCAGAGAGCTTCTAAGCGTTCCAAGGCTCACTAGTGTAGGTCAGGAAATGGCTTTGATTTCAAGCTATGATAATTATTCGTGCATGTTGGTATAAGTGCTCGTGTGAATTAAATAATATTTTTGGCTTGCTTTATGTAAGCAAAACCCTCAAATTTTAGGGCAGCAGAGACTTTATATGCAGATTTTGGTGATAAAATCAGCATTCATGCCATGGATTCCATCTTCTGGTTAAAATAAATCATGCAGGTATTCATCACAGTGCTCAAATCAATGTCAGTACATTGAATTATATCTTCAAAATCAAGAAGTTGTCACTTCCCGCATAAATTGATCCAATTGCAGAGATTTCAGCAAATTAAAAGAAAAGAGCTCGTGATAAAGATTGTTCTAGCCATGATGAAGCATGATGAAAGAAAAGATCGGGTGAGGAATCACGTATAGCTTCCATATTTGTCAAGTCAATGATACAAACATAGGCCCGAACTTATCACCCCATTTCCAGATCGACAGTATCCAACCTCTCAGTAATCGTAAAAGGCTTTTGGGCAAAATCATCCTCTGAGCTTCTAATGCAGCCTTATGTGGAAGTCACTACCACATGGAGAATTCTTTCGTAAGCCTTCACATGCATGTGTTCTCAATCTTCTAGTTAAAGCCTTCATAACAATTTAATCAAGAATAATCGTAAAAGCTTCAAGGATAAAAGGGAAAAAAATCAAAGGCAAAAGAGCCAACCGCATGTTATTATGGAAAAAGAACAAGACCGAAGTATTGCAGCTTTTTCTAATTTCTTTCCTCTTTGTTCTTCTTTTTCTTATTTTCTCCGATGAAGTAATTGAGCAACCAATTAAATTATAAAACTTAAATGATTGGGTTTAAAAGCACGTTATCAAGAAGTCAATTACTTGAAATAGGTGAAACATGTAAATAGGAAGGCTCTATTTTTTCAATTCATAAATCATGCATGTCATGCAAAAGAGGAATTCCTGTGAGGAAGATTGTCACTGCTCTCTTTCATAGCCTTCCGGGATGTGGGAATCTGGCATTTTAAATCTTCCCATTTGTAATTGGCTCTCTATACACTATAAATTGTGAAGCTGGAAGAACTTCACGTTAAAGATCATAATTTATAACCGCATTCTTGTGTTCCGCATTTTGAGTAGAAAACCCCGATTTCTGCACAGCGAGAATATAAGAAATTTCCAGATGAACTTACAGTCAATCTGCATATTTGTTTTACTTTTCTAGATCTGTTTCATACAACTTCGGCTTATGTTATTATAGATCTAGATCTCGGTAAGCTCTATTTGCTTTGAATTATGTGCTTAATGATCTATTTGTTTTAATCTATGCAGCATGCAATCAACTTTGGTGAACTATTGCATTGGGCCGCACATCCTCTCTACTTTCTTCCGTTTCCTATTATTTTCCTTTTCTACGCATTTTTCTTCTAGAGTTGCTTACTTGTCTGCAGTAACCGTGAGGCAGCTATGGTTCATGAGTTACACTAAGTTAAAGTAATACCCACAACTAGATATTAGGATATATAATCTGATAAAATCTTACACTAGGAGCCTCACCGCTAAATGAGGGAGATTTATCCTCATGACTCGCCAGGTTTTCAGCTATGGGGAAAATCTAGTCAAAGACTTTTCATATGTAGATGATGGCAAATCAAAAAAGATTGAATATATTTGTCTTCATTGCTCACTCAATGGTTTGTTCCCTCTTTCTTTCTTCATTCCAAGGCTCTTACTTTCTCAAGTGCTCCCTACAAGTTTCCCCGTAGTTCATCTAATCGTTAGGTCAATGCAAACACCCCTTCTCATTCCTCCTATGGGTCAACACATTTTAAGACATCTACCCGAGCTATCTCATGTTCCTCTTGTCATTGTTCCTATGGTCTCTCTTCTTCTACCCTCGATATCATGATTGCCTCTATTACTAGAGTAATCTCCAAATTTACGAAAGAGTGGTTAAAATTATCTAAATTTTATTAGAAACAAAAACAAATGATGAAAATATCTCATACTCCCTACATATCAGCCTACAAAAGTATCTCATACCCCCTTCATATCAGCCTACAAAAGTCTCTTTTTACACTAAAATAAAAAAGAGAAGAAATTACAACAGGTAAATACTTCAGTAAATTGACTACTAAGTCATGATAGAGAGATGTCTATAAGAATAGAGGACATCATGGATCTCTCCAAGAAGGGAAACAATAGATGATGAGAGCTAGTCATTGATCCATTTCACGTTATGGGAGGCCTCCCTTAAGATGGATGTAGAAGGAGAATTTCAAGAGGCTAAAGAAAAGAAGTCAAATATTTGCCTCCTCCTCACTTTTTTGTAATGTTTTACACCTGACTTTAAAAACTTATTTTCCAACCTTTAGGGAAATTCTCATCTGCCAAGGATAGGGAAAGTTTTGTTGAAGGAAATCTTGACAATCTGAAAAAGGAGGTTAGTGACAAGAAAACTAAAGTATATGTAATTTCTCATTGTCAAGAATAATTTGTTACCTAATTCCTTCTTATAAGCATAAATGAATTATAACCATTTAAAATAAGCTAGTTAAGGCTAGAGTTATAATTTCATGTTTTTCTTCTTTTGGCAGTTGCATGTAGCCATGTGGACGTGTTTTCCTACAACATTATTTCTCTATTTAGAGAGGTTGGGTTAACTCAAATTCTGAATTCGGTTGAATAAGTACATTCAGTTGAGCAGTATGATATATTTTGCTTTTACTTCATGGCATCTTTTGATCAACAGAAAACAAATTTGAGCCAATCAAGAAACACAGGGATGCGTGATTTCATCCTTTGATATGTCAATGAAGCTTGAAAAAGCTGAGAACGTCGTAAGTCTATTTTTAAGAGGGATTTGGTTTGTTTTTGTTCAAGCTTATAAATAAGAGTGAATAAAGCCAGGTAAGACCCCTAATCACAAACGCTGCCAATGTGGATAACAACTATCAAATCTGCCAACTAGCAAAGAACCATGGAAAACATGCAATTTCCTAAATACAATCGGCCATATAAAGTAAAATTCAATAGAATATTTTTGCCCGTGTTTTTAGAGAATTTAGATCATGCAATAAAAGTAATTCCAATAGTGATGATTCAAACTATGCGTTAATCAAAATAGAGAGCTTATAATTAAGAAAATCATTGTAAATTATGAGAGGTTTTTCTCATAAGATATTTTCTCAAAAAATAATTTTAGTTTATTATTTAACTTTCCCAAGTTTTGTTCGTAGAATATATTTGCTTTTATAAGAGTTCTAGAAGCATGCAGAGTATATGGTTACACCTGTGCTTGGATTTTGGTAAGGTGTTTAGACGCTTTTAGACATAAATTATAATTTAAACGCCAAAAATGACACATACATTACAAATTTAACCGTCAATATATATATAGTTAGTTAGTTAGTTAGTTAGTTATTATATTATATATATATTGAAATTCATCAAAAATCTAATTTAAATAAAAATAAAATTTAGAAATATTTGGAAAAAAAAGAAAGAATCTCACAAGTCCTAAATAGCTGCCATTTTTTCATTAGTATGAAATAGAAACTAGGAAATAGAATTAGAAACAAAACAATGGAAATTATTAATACTAATTTACACACCTTACTCATAAACTTCATGAGTCACATCTGTCAAAATACACTGCTGAATCACACCACAAATCCCTCCACTAGCAGACTGCAATGTGACTATGGTGATCATGAATAGTAATTGTAAATACTAATATTAAGAGGCTATGGCATGAAAGATCCCGGTAGTGGCGTGAAATGGTACAGGAAGATCACAATAATAAAAAATACTCTATGCTCAAACATTCGATGGAATGGCATAAATGGCGTGAAATAAGTCTGGAGAAGATGGTGGAAGTGACTCGGGATGCGACTGGAGTCTAGGAGGCTGAGCATACAGGTGTGTGAGTCTGTGACCATGTGATTTCGGCACTGTGGAGGTGTCCACTGAGACTGGAGTGACCGTGTCGTGCCCGTGGAGTCACGTTGAAAATCGTGTAATCTAGAAGCTCTGTATGAATCGCAGTCACACGGCCGCAACATAAGAGAGGGAAAAGGTAAAACAATGGGATTCGTGAGAAAGCAGTAGAACTCATGGGGTTACAGGTGAGCTTAGAAGTCACTACCAACCACTGTTACCGTCGCACTCTGTGGATTTACACCCTTAAAAAAATCCCTTGAGAAGAAAAATAATAAAACGCAGTTGTCTCTGTGAATTTTTTTGAAGCTGTAAATTTGAGCAAAATATGTTCCTGATGTTCAATCCGCTAAGTGAACTTCTCAAATGCTTTTCACAACTTCCAGGGCCCGATGCCTCTTGAGAAATCGGGGAATTCAAAGAATCGCAAGTCATCAGCCTCTCTGGTCCGCCAAGTGCACTCGCATCTAAGCCTGCTGCATATACAAGGAATCTCATCTTTCATGTGCCGCCACTTTGGGGCCTCACATACGCTGGACTCCCGGACTGGAATTTATTCATTATTTTGTTCTATGTCAAGTCATTGAATAATGCCAGTGGCTAGCAAATTTTTCACCTTAAATACAATATATGTTAATCAGATGCGCTCTTTCCCTTGTTTATTATATGGATTGATATATTTTTGAATGAGCCGCTTATCTCTTAAATGTGGATGTGATTCTTCGCCAAACCTTAATCGATCTCCCAGCATCCGCTCAAAACTCAACTAACCGTCGCACCTCGCGTTACAAAGCTTGGAGTTGGTGGAGTCAGAGGAACACACAAACAGCTAAAAGGGCATAGTGGTGCTGCGAGCTGCTCAAGTTCAACACAAAGAAATAGTCATGAAGGAAAATCGCAAGGCCGTACTCTAAAATTGTTAGTTACACATGTGAAGATCTTCCCGAATCTAAGTCTCTATCAACTGGCAGACTAATCTTTGTATTTTTATAATTTGTGGTGCATTATTATAAAGAAATTAATATTTAAATTGATTTTGTAGGTTTTGTAAAATGTCGAAAGAAAGAAGAAACAAAGGACAATCAACCAAATGTTTAAATGGTCAATTCCATCTCAAGATCTTCAACGTGAAGGTATTTCTGAATCTCGACCTAATATTGATTTGAATGAAGATCTTAATGAAGATATAGAAATTATCGAGGTGAGGCTCAAATAAACAATATTATTGCACGCAGAAAGAGGTAAAACATAAATCAAGAGATTTTATAGAGTAGAGTGGGAAAATAAGTATACATGGTTAAAAAAACTATCCATGAGGATAAAACTTCTATGAAGTGTGAATGGTGTGAAACATATGGAGCACTAGGTCCATGGGGAATAGGAGATGGTCAGGATTTAAGATGCAGTAAAGATGCAATCAGAACTCTATGAAAATCAAATGTTCACAACTATCACAGTAAAATGGGTATGATAAGCAAAAAATGTGATATCTATTCCGTAAATATAACACGTATCGATGATTCTAATAAGTATAGAATTATCACAACCATGAAGCCGGCATATTGGGTCAGAAACAGATTTATCTTTGTCTTACATATGACTCTCTTTGTTCACTTGTCATGTCATTAGATACACTGCATGTGATGCCCCAAGAATAAAGACTATGTGATCATATACAAACCGAAAGGCGGCCAATCATTTTATTTTTTTCTATATCTAAATATCTTGAAGAGATACGGTATTTTAAAGATGAATGAGAGTCCTTATATCTCTTCATGTTGGGATGAAAGCACTAATCGTAGCCTAGATAAACATCTTGTTTGCTTATGCAACATTTCTAGATTTCACAAGGATTGGGGTCATTACTCTTCAATTCATGAAACTTATTAGTGTCAGGTGATGGAAAAGGAAGAACAATTTATGATGCAATTACAAGGTTTAAGAAATGAATCGAGTATTTTGAACAAAAATCGATAGCTATTTCTACTGTGATGGTGCTTCTATGGTGGGAAATGAAAATGGATTTGTGACCTTGTTAAAAAAGATGTGCCAAATTTAATAGGTTGTTCATCGTGGTTGCTCATCATGAGGGCATTAGTCAAGACGGGGGACGATGCTTCTAAAATGATACCAAAAGTTAGTGTTTTTTGAGAAAGTAAAGAAATAAAGTCCACTGATGGATTCAAAATTCAACAAAAAAACCGAGTTGTTCAGATTATAAAGAACTTATGAAACTAGAAACTCTCCAAGGCCTTCTGCATCTACGGAGTCAAATGGTTATCTAGGGCACCGCTATTGAAAGGCTAGTGGCATCGATGCCTACTATATTGACTTTGTGGAAAAGTGAGAAGAGAGACTCATGGTATGATAAGGCAAGAATATTTTTGTTCAAGATTGTTCGCACATGTCATTGCTTGGATGTTATGTGTGAACTTAACAAGTTAAACAAATAATTTCAAGTGGTACATTGATGTCACTTCTCTGAGCTACTATTTGATGCTACTATTAATACTCTAAGGAGGATTTTTCTAAATAATAATTCATTTCCAAATGGTGTTTGCATATTTATCAAAAATTTTGGAGGCATCTCGCTTGGCTATCTACAAATCACTCATAAAGAGGAGTAGTTCACAAACATGAATCAGCTTTACACATCTATTCCCAATGCACATGGTGATACTCTTAATAATACACAAAACCAACGATTCAATCCTCAGATTGATGGCACATTACAAAGTTGCATACAACTTACAAAAGATTATGTTCAAAGACTAATAGATTGTCTAAATGCAAGGTTTCCTGATCTTTCTATTTTCAATGCAGTGAAGTTGTTTAGTCCCTCACACTATTCACATGATGTTTTGGTTAGAGAAAATATTTCAATGCATTGGCTCGAAAAAATTTCCAACATTTACAAAGATTTCGTTTGTAATGAAGGGATGGACATTCCATCATTTGACATCGAGGCTTGTAAAAAAGAGTTGCATCAATTTATTGATACACTCCACTCAGGGTGTGAGGGATTTTCTATTAGAGAAGCATGGAGGGTTTTTTGTATTTCTAAAAGTTGGCAAACCAACTTTCCAAACATGTTAAAACTATGGCAGAGTACACTTGTGATTCCCGGCAAGGCATACAAGAAAGATGTGAACGAGGGTTTTCAAAGCAAAACCTAATTAAAGATATAAGAAGATCAAAGCTAGAAATCATAACATTGGATGCACTCATGCGAGTATCACTAAATGGACCTGATCCTTCTTTAATCGACTGGGAGAAAGTGTATGACATTTGGAGAGGGGAAAAACAAAGAAGGTCACAAAATATTTTGTGAAAGCATGGTTGATCAATGTAAGTTTTAGCTCTTTGATAAACTCATTTTATCTAAATAAAATTTGTAGTGATGTTTTATTTCACATGATGTTTATATTCTACTAAATATCTAGAAATATTATGCATTTAATTTTATATTATTTATTTCAATTTCATTTTAGAAATTTATTTAAAGTTATTTTTTCAATCTTGTAGATGTAAAATTTTACTCAATTTTTTTTTGTAATAGTTATTATAAAATAAATTTGACGTGCATATTATATTTTAACATCAAATGACATCCATATAATTTTTTAGACCATCAAATAAGATTATTGTGACATGTAACATCAACGCCAAAACCCAAAGACTCGGATTACACCCCATATCTCAAAAAAAAAGCATAAAAAATCTATCAGAAATTTATCTCTACATAATGAATCAATATAAAGAAAGAATTTTTGAGCTCCCACGTGGTTTTGTGAGTAGTTTAATTGTTTTGAATTTTTTATTAGTGTCTTGATGCCTAGAAAATCAATATCTTTTAGTTATTAAGTAGAGTTTTCACTTCTAATTTTAGTTGAATTTGTAGGGTAAGAGATTGAGCCTAGTTGGTCTCACTTTCATGAGCTTATGTTTCTTACATTTATTTCTATAAATGTGCTTAAGAATCTGGATAATCAAAAGGCGAGAGATGCTAGCACATGGATAATTATTTTGTTTTATTGTGTGGAATCTAGTTACCTTTTCCAAATTGTTATGCTAATTAACCTCCATTATTGTACAAGATTTGTGAATTAACTTTAGTTATTTTCTTAGATTATGCAAAATTATGATTCTTGGCGTTTGATTTCCTTCAATGATTTCCTAGGGTTAAAAAAGAACTGAGGTAAAACTATTTCTCGTATTCTCTAGTTTGTTTATTTTAGTCAAATAAAGGTGTTTGGCTTATGCTTAGTAATCAAAAAGAGCCTAGTTTTCTTTTATGCCTTACCTTTCCTCCCTTTTCAATTTTTTATGAAGTTCCAAATCACTTACGTTAAAACCATTATGAATATCAATAGGTTGTAATAAAATGAATTTTGAATATGTGTCTCTCGGAAAAATTCATTGGTTCCTCCATGGGTTAACATTGACTACATAGTTCTAATTGAGTTATACATCCCATAGTATTCCATACCTTGAACCCTATTTCCAAATGAGGTTCTAAAATAAGTAGGATTAAATTTTGTCTCATGTTGGATCCTATAACAAATGTACATCAACAAGAACATCCCGCAAAATATCATGCATAAGGGGAGGCATCTCAAGGATAAAGGGGGATGAATCTCTAATCAAGGTGATAAACAAGGAAATGGAACCTTGGTTGTCTAAATGGTGTGTATGGAGATGGGTGGTCCACATGATTAGGGACTGAAATAGAAGGAAAAGAAGTAAACATATGCTCACCTCAAGGTGGATGAGAAAGTAACTTCTTGTATGATGCTACTAGTGAGAGTACCCGTACGATTTGGCGTAAAATCAACACGTGACCTTCTTCGCACCTAACCTCTCGAGGTCGTGTCGAGACAACCGGTGTAGAATGAGTGTGAATGTGAGTGTGGTGATGAGGATCAAGCTAATTGGGCAATCTTATATCTTCAACATGCAATGTCGAGATTTGTGAGTCTAAGGCAAAGAATGCTCTCCTAACTTAAGTGGTGTGATGGCTCTTCCCTCGAGATAATAAATTACCAGAGACTCCAATCAATGCCGAGATTTGTCGAGATTCGCTTGTTGGTTGTTGAACACGTGGAAAATGACTTACAAGTGCCTCATATAGATTTCCAGACAAGGTCATGGAAGTAAGAATGAGAGGCGTGATGGAGCCACAGGTATTTATGGGTGATTTTCTAGTCCGGGTCCAAAGTCTTAACCTAATCGGCTTCTATATTCGGTGCAAGAAAAGCCATGCACAATATCTAGTGGAAGTGGTGAAGATTTGAATACTAATGTACGCAAACTAGTGTCAATGTCTAACTCGACTAAGAAAGGCCCACTTTGGGTCATGGACTTGAGGATCACAACCAAAGACTCGTGGAGGTTTTGGCCCTTGAATGGTCATGTGTGTGTAATCAAGCCCTACGCGTGAGCAGCCTAATAGTCATAGGCTTAAGAAGGTGATGTTTAGTGTATTGAGTTTTTTTATTTTCTCAAATAAAGTCAGGAGTGTGTGTAAGACCTCGCAAACGTGAAATTGTATCAATGTCGCTTATCAATTCTAACCCGTTGGGTCAGGGACCAAAGGATCACAATTGTATGTCTTTTCCTATTGTGGACCGTTGATGGTCATACATAATGAAGTAAAATGATTTTGATAAGAAAACTAATTATGAAGGAAATATAATCTATGTTTTTGGAGTTTTTCACAATATTACAGATCAAAGCAATAAAAGCAAACTAATCTATTAAAGGAAATATTTTTGTTCTTTTCTAATTTTTAAGCAATGTGTTCTAATCTAATAAATAAACTAAAGACAAGCAATCAATGGATGTAGCTGGTTACTTGTGCGAATGTATGAATCTAATCTAAAACAAATAACCTAATCTAATCAAAAACCCTTCAAACCCTACCTTAGAGGTGAAGAACAAATCATGACCCTGAAAGGGATATCATTCCCCACAACTTCCTAGTAATGTTAAAGAGGAAAACTTACTAATGATTTGATCTACTTGTGATTGACTAATCTATTGAAATGAACGATTTTCTACTCTATTTGATATGTAATTGAAACTAGTGATTTGAATCGATAATTCAACAAACTATGCAGCAAACACAAAATTCCAACCCTCGCCAAGCAAGAGCTTTGGCAAATCTAGTTGTATTGTATATGTCCCCTCAGTATGTTCCTTTATTTCTCCGAGTGTTCATGTGAGTCCAAGGGATTGGGAATGCAAGAACAATAGTAAGAGGATGGCGCTTGAGCAATGGCAACTTGATGGCAGTCATCCGTAGATGTAATGCAGGTAGAAGAGGGATAACACAAGAGATTAGAGCTTGGCTATGCAATTCCTAACAAGATCGTAGCAGTAATACAATGCAAGATACACAAAAATTCTCAAGCCTTTTGCTTGAATACAAGCATGGAATATATAGAATGGAGGATGGGAGGTGCCTTCATGCACAAGGCAAGAAGAAGTAGTTCCAACTAATTAAATCTATTTAAAAATAGGAGGAAGGAGAACTAAGCAATCAAAGATAATTTTAGACAATTTGGCTCACGGATGCATGCAAAAAGTGAAATTAAGTGAACTGTCGCATGTTAAAACACACGTGAGAGAATCTGAAAACGGGCAAGACCGCCGCCCGTGTAGGGCGGCGGTTTTAGGGACCATCGGCCTATTTTGGGTTGCGGTTTCAGTAACCACCGCCCAGTGCAGGTGGCAATCTCGGCACTAAAGGCCAAAACATGTGTAGAAAGAGGCAGAAGCTAGAAAAAGCACAAGAAGGCTAAGTAAAGATGTCTAGGTGAAAAATATACACTGCGAATGGAAATTGGAGCTCGAACACCTTCTTGAAAGGACCTGAATCATCATTGGGGACTTTTGTAACCGTTTTCCAGACACCATAAAGCACATACAATTTTGGGTGCGCATAATACCCAACAGTGGCTCAAAATGAGACCAGATTTCATGATGTAAGAAAAATTACTAACGAGAAGAGGGGGAAGGGATGGTCATTGTATTTTTTCTTCATTTACTTATACTTCAAGTTATTTTATGTGTTTTTGATAAGATCACTAATATTGAACATCATTACCAAGTTCCATGTGTCAAGTGCAACATGGTATAAGATCATCTAGGATTTTATAGTTGACATAGAGAAATGTAGGGGTTAATACACCATGGAATTTGAGGTAGATAGTATGGTTAGAGAGCTAACTAGAGAATCCAAAGTAGGTTGTTACTAGGGCACCAAGTTGGAAGAGATTCGATGATAGGGGAACTCACTAAAGGAATTGAAAAGGGTTTTGGTTTAGTCTTTGGGTTTCTCATAGTTTGGATAAGAGGTAACTTAGTTGGAGGATCCATGACAAGGTGTGGCTCACGCTTTTCTTTTAAAAAGAAGACAAAGCTAGATCCTTATCATTAATAAAGTTATCCTCCTTGGTCTCAAAGTCTTGGTTCTTGAAATATGAAGGAAAGGTGAGATGGAAAACGTTGATGTTGTAGTTAAAATAGGATTGCAAGTCTTTGGAGAAAATTATTGTTACTAATATTAAATCTTTGTGTTTTGAGATTTGGCATATCCAAAGAAGAAGGGAACATCAATTAAACAACCATAATCATATCCAAGTATAGATATATTGATATGAAGGGATTCAGTAATGGTTTTGCTAAGCTGGCGAGGGAATAATCTCCTTAAAAGGGGTTGTGTTGGTTTCCTTCTTGTGAGAATAGTGTCACAAATAATGGGGTAGTTAAGTAAAGATATAACAATACACATAAGAGGTTTTTATCTTAATATTAATTCCATTAGACTCTTGATCACCTAAGTCAAGGAGTTTAGGTGGTATTGACCTGAAAAGTGTGGGTGCCCATTATATCCATAAAGGGAATCAAGAAAGTAGATAAAGTGTCGATACTCTTAGAAGTGAATGCAACGTAGTTCCTCAAAGTGTTAAGAAATTTTGATGCTTAAATTGTTCAGAACTCCATAATTTTTTGTCAACTTGACTTTGATATGTGGATCCTAAACGAGGGAATTTTAAGCATTGACAAGTGGATGAAGCAACTACGTGCATATAAATGTGTCCATGGTCAACCAAAAAGAATGTTATGAGAAAGAGAAAAGTTGAAGATCATAATTTTCACTCTAACATTGTGAGGAGGCATGGTTACAGGTAACCAAATATTTCACATGGGGGAATTTTCTTGCAGTCATACCCCTAACATGCACTAAGAGTTGATTTTAGGTTGTTGGTTGAATAATGTAGGATTTGATGATCTCCAAAGAGGAAGCACGTGTCATAACTCTCGTTAATGAGACATCTCATGACTTATACATTTACTGTCTTAATAGAGATGAATATAGGAGGATCGCCAGCACTGAAGAGTAGTTTATCCCAGATCATAGAGTTAATAGGAATTCAAAGTGATCAAGCTTGATTTATGGTTAGATTCGTTGGTATAGAAATATTTTCATGTTGTTGAAATATCCTCTCATCCAAAGATAATTTCTTTTCCCAAAATCTGGTGGAGGGAATAATCATGTCGAAGAAGGATGAGATTAGGCAGTTATGATGCTTAGGAGAAGTTTTAATGATTTTGAGAAAGAAATTTTTGCTTACAATATTGGAAATCTCCATTATCAGATCTTATTCCTCTAAGCTACGATGTGATATGTTGGATCAACGAGAGGAATCTCAACCGTAATGATCTTTGAAGCATTTGAGAGAAAATATTGAGTGGAATTTTTAAATTTTTTTCTCAAATTATATGGAAATGTTCATGTTTGATGGTTGATGAAACCCAGAACAAAGGCATCAGACCTATAGAAATACAATATTCGTTGTAGTTTGGGGTGAGAAGTTGTGAAAATCTTGACATTGAACCAATAGAATCACAATGAATGATGGCATTAATTTGTACACTTATGATTTCGATGTTTCTCTAAAATTACATGTTAGGTAGACATGAATGGTCCTATAGGTTTGAGGCTAAAAGGTGCGGTACATGAATTTAATGTAAAGAGATCACTCACTTTATGATTTGCACATTACACATTTTCTATATGATCCATAGTGAGGTTATAGGTATTTTTAATGGTATTGGTTGAGGAGGTTCAATTTTGCTTCTCGTTGTTAGGTTGAGGGGTGCCTCAACAAAAATGATTAGGAAAAGGATCCTTATATATGTTGAGATGAACATTGGTCTTATGGATGAAATCATGATGATCATATTTTTATACTTTTTCACATGCCTTGATAGCCTCATTATGTATTTCTCAAGCCATGGCTTCATGATCGAAATTATGTCCAAGATAGAAATTATAGGAAAGGAATCTAAGTGCTCAACGTCCTGCCTGTGAGAATGACCACAATTTTCATGAAAATAACAAAATTGATTCTCATTATACCATCGAGGGATAGATAGGGAGAAATCCATAGGTTATGAGAACAACCTAGGTAGATGCATTTTTAATTCTTCAACTAAGGCATTGAATAAATCTTATAGTTCAACAATGGAGTTAGTAGGGACGGTATAATACCAATCTAAAGTGTCACCCATAAGGGTTTTAGCTAAGAGCTTGGTATTTGCATAGTAATTACATTTTGATCCATTTTTTAGATGTTTCCAAAGGTATTAATATAAAGAGAATAATCAATGGATCTATCATCGGAGATGGTTGATGTGATGCCTCCAATGTCCATGGCAAACATATAGGAGCTAAAGTTTCTTTTTGAATTTCTCAAGAACCTCGGTAGTGATGTGTGGTTGTGAGAGCGGAGTCCCAATAGGAGAAAAAAGGGGAAGTAGGGAGGACATTAATTTAAAAATCCTCGTTGAATATGATGATGTTTATTATTCATTCGAGCCAATTTTTATTACATATGGAGGAATTAAGTGCTATCGATCGCTTTCTTGTTGATTCATTCAATCAATTAGTTATATAATTAGTTGAGTTGGATTCGTTGGAGGATTGGTTTGATTAATATTGTTAGGTTGAATAGTATTGGTTGATTGACTTGGTTAGAATGAGAAGGAGAATTGTTGGTCCTTGTACATTCTAAGGATGAGGAAGAAGGATGAGTACGGATGAAAATATGGGGGCAAGACATGCTTTGGCTTGTCCCGACATTCTACGTAGGATTTTTGGTTTGATTGTGATACTCATCCATGCATTTTTGGTGGATTCAAAAGATTATCCAAAAAAATTAGGAAATCTTAGATGAATTTTTGTGTTGTGACTATGTATTAGGCATAGATGTTATCCTCCTCTTTACCCTCATGTTCTAATTCTCGCCACATGGATAGGTTTGTTCAAGTAAGATCTCGGAGGACATTCCATTACTAAATGCACTATGCACAATTTTCTTACCATTAGTACCATCTATTATGCAATCCATACGTATGGGTTTCGTCTTAGGTAGAGACTACTAATCAATTTTTGGGTGCTACAAATATGCTCCATGGTAAGAGGCTTTAAAAATAGAAAATCTAAAAACATAGGAATGAGAAATGGGATAGAGTAGTTATATATTTGATATTAGGGAGGTACAAGAAAGGGAATTGAAGATGACTCACCAATAGTGGATTAATATTCATGTCAAATTCACCATAATGTGTGACAAAGAATATGATCATTATTGGATATAAAATTACACACTATAAAGGTCAATATGATTATCCTCTCTCTTCTCAATAATATAGATTAGGATATAAATATAAGACCATTATAAAGACAACACACAAACCAAGATTGTAATTATGAAGTGTATGAGTCATGGTTCCAAAATATGATAATCCACACTTTATCAAAGGCGTAGGGTTCCAAATCCTAAGTCTATGATAGGGGGTGGGATATTGTTACGTCATGGGTTATGAGGTGGGTAGTAATGAGCAAGTACATATGATGTTTCTATACTAGGGTTTCAATAACAAACATGGAGGTAAGTCCATGTCAAGGATATAAACCAGTGGTCAGATAATCCAAATGGTGGATTACATCAAAGGCCAATAATAATGCAATAGATAAATAATATGCAACTATATTGTATTTTATGGACATGATACATCAATCATAAATCAGAAAATTAGAGCATGCATGAACTAAATGCAATGATAGAGATACTTACATGTGTGAAATCACTCTTAGTGCATTAAACTCCCTTCGTTAGTAGTACCTTATGAGAAATTTGATGTGAGGGACCACAAAATGGATAGAGAGGAGACCTAAGTAAATTATAGTTGGGGACTTCAAATACTTGGTGAACCTTGCTCATGTAATTCATACTCTTAAGTGTTTTAGACTAAATACTCCAAATATAGTCCTCCAAGTGTACGAAAAACTAGTCAGAAAGCTTTAAGACCTTAAGATCATCTTAGTGGCACAAGAAAATGATATATGATGATGTGAAATTGATATTAAAGTACACTTATAAATAGAGCACATGATTAGTCATTTTAACTCTTCATAGTTGATGGCACCAACCATAGTTGATGCATTCATCCATCAAAAACACAACTAGATGGTATCAATCATGGTTGGTGTCGCTAGTTAGGAATTTTATTATCATTAAGGTCATACGAAAAGGATTATAAAGTGGAGAAAACACTTAGAAGAAGATATGAAGGTACTCTAACGGGATATGAAGGTGTTATATGTAGATATACAAGTGATAGCAAGAGGATAGTAAGGGGATATCAAAAGAGATAGTAAAAATAAAGGATATATAAGGAATCAAGGATCAGACAACATGCCTATTTGACATTCAAGAGAATCCTCTCTTTTTGATGCCCTATGAGGCATCACTCAAGGAGGTTAATGTACCAATGGTGCCTGCAAATAGAAAAATTAGTAAGAATGGAAAAAGGTATATACACAATCCATCACAGAGATCGGGTACTTTATCCACATATGAGCACTAATGTATACACTATCTAACTTGTAGGATATCTGTTTAAATATAACCTATTTTTCTTGCAAATATTTTCAATACATTCATGAATCCCACTATCTCATTAGAATTTTCCATAACTTATCTATAACGTGCAAGACCTTTGACCCTATCTCGATCACCTAAAAAAATTGTTTAAGATGATCTTCCTCATGTATTATCAATTTTTAGAACATTTTAATTTGTGATCAAGGCACAACATTTGTAAAATAATGGGGAGTGCCACCTCATAAAAACTAAAAATCAGCAATCGTTGGTAATTTGTCAAATATAATTATTTGTCCGAAATAAACTATTACGTAGAGCTAGTAGATAAGGAATTTGTGTGATAGGTCTTGAAGAATATGAAGTGTTTGAATGATCTAGAGATGTAAGATACAAAATGAACATACATTGATCTAGGGAATCTTATAGACACAAAATATATCCAATTGGAAGGAGAATGTCAATGTTGGTGCACCTATAAATAGACCCATTAACCTCTCATTCGGAAAATATTTAGGTGTTAAATATTTTTGAGCACAAGAAAGGGAGAATTATGGAGCTAGGGGATGTGAAGAGCTTGGTTTCACTTCTCCTTTCCTTGAAGATGGATCCAAAAGTGGGATCTGATATATCATACAATCGAATCCGAAAATTCTTACTCATCCTACATGTATTTTGAGAAATGAATGAATGAGGTATAACCTTGTTATGAATAATCAAAAGTTGTGGTTGTCTATTGTGTTTGTTCTTCTTTGTATACTTCATTGATGGTAATTTAGTATGTTAGGGTTTATCAATTTTATTTTAATTCATGTGATGTGTTATGTTTGTTAGTATTAGTTTTTATTTTCATAATGATAATCTCAATGTTTAACTCAATGTGTTTCAAATGAGTGTTTATGTCTTGTATCTAAGTTATATCCCAATACATAAATCTTCTATTTATTAAGTTTATGTTTCTTATCGTAAAATGTGTATGGTATAATAATTAAGAACAACATAAACACTACAAATAATTTGTAAAACAAAATTGAAGGACATATATCCTAGAATACTAGAAGAGGTCAGTAACCTTTGAGGATTTCGTTACCCATTAAAATTGAGTAAATTAGTAGAACATCTTACCAAGTGTTATTTTCTATCAAGGAATGCGAGGATTCAAATAATGAGTCACATAGTTAATGCATGATCTTCAGCAAGCACACGCAACCGCAAATACCAACTCGAGCACCGGGAATCTATTACCACATCGCAGAATGAATTCAAAATCCCAATGACCAATCAGGAAGGAAAAATCAAACCAACCCTTCGTGAACATGTCAAAAAAAAGTTTAGGAAGAGTTTTATATCTAAACTTTGTTAACAAAGCAATTGATCAAATGAGGGGAAATGAGGCATTGTGTGTAATGACAAATGCCATCAAGATGGGATTTCTGTTAGACACGCAGAAATTCTAGCCTAATATTTAGGGATTCTGTAGCTGGCATTCAGGATTCTGTGAAATGCATTCAAGATTCTGTAGCTAGCATTTAGGGAAGTTATTTTGTAATTGACAGCACACTAGATGATATGTGTATGTGCTGGAAAATGTTGTCCATCTGTAGGATGAAGAGTAGAGATAGGTTAGTTTGAGTTTGAGTTTGAATAAGATTATGTTTATTGTTATTCTATAAAGATTGTATTCTCTGATTTAGCAGAGTACAAGCAAATAAGAATAAGATATAGATCAATTACTGTAGTTGCATTTCTGTGTAAGAGTGCTAATAATTTTCATGGTATCAGAGCAGTGTTGGTGAAGTGTTGCTACAGAGAAGTATCAGAAGTTTAAAGATAGAGATATGGCCACATTTGTTGCAGGAGATCCTCACAGGATGGTAGAATGATTTGATGGCGTTGGATTTAATCTCTGGAAGCTCAGAATGAAGATGTTGCTGTTGAACAAGGATCTACTCAATATAGTTGAAGGGACTGAGATTAAACCCACCCAGGATGCAGATATGATCAGTAAGTGGGAATCAAAGGAAGGTAGGGCTCGTTCCTGTATACTTTTAAGTTTGAGTGATAATGTGCTTTTACATGTAAGTGAGGCAAAATCAGCAAAGGAAGCTTGGGATCAATTGATCAAGTTATATGAATCAAATGATGTTAGCACAAGATTATATCTTAGAAGAAGATTTTTTCAGTTAAAGATGTAGGAAACACAAAAGATATCAGATTTTACAAATCAGTTTAAGTCTCTCAAAAATCAATTGGCAGCATGTGGATCAGTGATTGCAGAAGAAGATGTTGTTATGTCGCTTCTTGGGAGTTTTCCAGAATCCTATTCTGGACTGGTAGTAGCACTAAGCACCCAATCTAACTTGGATTTGACAAAAGTAATAGCAGCACTACTTCAAGAAGAAATCAGAAGGAAGGATGGGGGCCTGAATGATGAGAATCCTACAACACTATTTTCAGCAGGATATAAGGGCAAAGCAAAAAGGAAGAGTGACAACAAATCACATCCCTCCCAGTCTAATGTCTCAAAGAATGGTAAAGACACAAAGGAGGAGAAAAATAAGGGAAATTGCTTTCATTGTGGAGCTCCTGGGCATTTTAAGAAACAATGTCGTAAGTGGTTAGCATGGGTAGAAGAGGTAAAGAAAAGGAAGGTTATTGAAGCCAACATGACCGTAAGCAATGACCAAGAAAATTTGTTTTCGGTTGTCACAACCCCAAGTTCTGATGTTTCAAATTGCTGGTATTTAGATTCGGGAGCAACTCAACGCATATGACACCTGAGAGAAGTTGGTTTATGGCATATACAGAAGCACCCAAAAGTAAGACTGTCAATCTTGGAGATGATAGCAAATGTGAGATGATCGGAATTGGAGATATTCCATTGCAAATGCCGATGGTGGATACAAGAAAATCCAAAACGTATGGTATGTACCTGCTCTTGTCAAAAGTCTTTTATCAGTGAGCAAAATTACCGATGCTGGCATAATTGCACAGTTTGACAGCAAGGAATGTGTCCTAAAGGATGTTGAAGGAGTAATTGTTGCTACGGGAATCAGAGATGGCAATCTGTACAAGTTATGTGCAGCAGTACCTGATGTGGTGTTAACAGCAACAAATAATGAAATATCTGATTCAGTTCTTTGGCATCATAGATTCAGGACATGCAAATCCTCATTCACTTCAAATGTTAAAATCAGAGCAGCTTGTGGAAGATTTTAATTTGCATCTACCAGTTGAGTTGGGAGTGTGTGAAGGTTGTTGTTTAGGAAAGCAACATAGATTCCCCTTCCCAAAGAAAGGTGCAACACGAGCTAAGGAGCAAATGGAACTGGTGCATTCAGATATCTGCGGTGCAATGCAAACAATGTCACACAATGGGGCAAGGTATTTTATTACCTTCATTGACGATTCTTCTAGAATGACCTTTGTTTATTTTATCAAAAATAAATCATGTGCATTAGAGATGTTTAAGGTTTTTAAAGCATTTGGTGAGAAGCAGTCAGGAAAACCTTTGAAATGACTCAGATGTGATAATGGGGGTGAATATACCTCAAATGCTTTCAAAAGTGTATGTGCAAAAGAAGGTATCAAACTTGAGTATACTGTTCCTTATTCACCGCAACAGAATGGTGTCACTGAAAGAAGGAATAGGACTCTTGTTGAAAGTGCTAGATGCATGCTTAAGAGTAGTGGATTACCTAATGTTTTTTGGGTTGAAGCAATCTCCAGTGCAGCATATATACAAAACAGGTTGCCAACTGCTGCATTGCATAAGAAGACGCCTTATGAGGCATGGCATGGAAGCAAGCCAAGTGTCAATGATTTAAGAATTTTTGGTTGCATAGCATATGCACATATACCAGATGAAGAAAGAAAGAAGCTAGATGACAAAAGAAATAAGTGTATAATGGTTGGATACAGTTTGAATTCGAAGGGATATCGAATTTATGATCCTATAACACATGAGATTCTAGTCAGAAGAGACGTCATTTTTGACGAAAATTTAGTTTTGCACAAATCAGCAGAGATGGAAAATGCTAAGGATTCAGAAACAAGGCCTTATGATCTCGATCTGATGAAGAATCTGAGCATGAGAATTCTACTCCAACGAAGACCATTACAAGTTGCAGCCACACATACCCATAGGAGATGTACAAGGAGAGCAGCAGTTTCGTAGATCAACAAGACTACGAAACCCACTCAAAAGGCATCGGAATCATATGCACTTAGTGTAGAAGTTGATGAACCACTCAGTGTTCAAGAAGCACTTCAAAGTATTTATGCAGCAGATTGGAGGCAAGCAATGGATGTTGAATATGAATCGCTCATAAAAAATTAGACATGGGAACTCACGATTCTTCCACCTGGAAGAAGAGTGGTTGGATGCAAGTGGTTATTCAAACAAAAGTACAAGTCTGATGGGTCGATAGACCGCTACAAGGCTCAATTGGTGGCAAAAGGATACACCCAAATTGCAGGTTTGGATTATCATGACACCTTTTCTCCTGTAGTCAAGATAACATCCATCGAATCTGTTAGTAGTGGCAGCAACCTTGGATCTTCATGTACATCAGCTAGATATAAAAACTACATTTTTAAATGGATTCTTAAAGGAAGAAGTTTATATGGAACAACCAGAAGGCTACATACAAGAAGGAAAGGAGCAGTTAGTATGCAAGCTTCAAAAAACATTGTATGGACTGAAACAGTCTTCAAGAGCATGGTATGAGCGTATTGATGGGTTTCTCCAAAATGAAGGATATGTAAGTTGCAATGTTGATTCAAATGTCTACATAAAGCATATTGGTGAGTCTCTAGTCATCTTAGCCTTATATGTTGATGACACCATCATTATGAGTAATGATTTTAAGATGTTAGGCATGTTCAAGTCTCAATTAGCTGCAGAATTTGAGATGACTGATCATGGTGAGATTCATTATTGCTTGGGCATTCAAATTTTAAGAGATAGGGAGAAGAGGAAAATCCATCTTAGTCAAGAAAGGTACATTAGGAACATTCTCAAGAAATTTGGGATGGAAAATTGCAAGCCAGTAAGTACTCCAATGGAAGTAGGAAACAAGCTTTCACTGGACATGTGTCCCAAAACACAAGAAGAAGAAAGTTATATGAGTATGGTTCCATATCAGAATGTTGTTGGGAGCCTAATGTATGCAATGGTTTCTAGCAGACCTGATATTGCACATGCTGTAAGTATTGTGAGCCAATATTCCAGCAATCCTGGACCACAACATTGGGCAGCAGTTAAAAGAATTTTTAGATATCTACAAGGAACAACTAAACATGGAATAAGATTCAATGGGAGTTCAAAAATTTCTCTCATGACTTACATCGGATATTGTGATGTAGATTGGGTGGGACGCTGATAGTAAAATATCAACTTCGTGGTTCTGCTTTTATCCTTGGTGGAGGTGCGCCAGGCAAGTGGGCAAGTAAACAACGATATGTTTCTCTCTCGTGCGTAGAATATATAGCAGCATGTCAAGTCTGCAAAATAATTGGTTTGGTTTGGAGAAGATTGTTGCATGACATCGAGGTTACTCATCCCCAACCAACAACATTAAAGTGTGACAAATGGGTGAGAGTTGCATAGCCATGACGAAGAATTCGAAGTATCATGGGAGAGTTAAACATATAGGGATACAATATCATTTCATCCGTGAACAAATTGAGAACAACACTATCAAAATGGAGTACTGTGCAACTAAGATGATGGTGGCGGATGCATTGACAAAGGCATTACCAAGAAATAAGTTTGAGTTTTGCAAAGAAGGATTCGATGTGATACAAGCTGGTTGACAAATATTTGGCTAAGTGGGAGTGTTAGACATGCAAAAATTCTAGCCTAATATTTAGGGATTCTGTAGCTGGCATTCAGGATTCTGTAGCTGGCATTTAGGATTCTGTAGCTAGCATTTAGGGAAGTTATTTTGTAATTGACAACACACTAGATGATATGTGTATGTGCTGGCAAATGTTGTCCATCTGTAGGATGAAGAGTAGAGATAGGTTAGTTTGAGTTTGAGTTTGAATAAGACTCTGTTTATTGTTATTCTATAAAGATTGTATTCTCTGATTTAGCAGAGCACAAGCAAATAAGAATAAGATATAGATCAATTACTGCAGTTGCATTTATGTGTAAGAGTGCTAATAATTTTTATTTACAACCTTCTTAGTGATGTCCAAATCATGTTGGAATGGTCATAAGAACCACTTTAATTCATTATTATATGCTCGATTGAGAAAGTGAGAAATGTTATGACTGGAGTAGTAAACTGCGAAATAGCCATATGGATCATGCTCTTGAAGATTGGGAATTAAGGGATATGTTTTATTTATTGCGTATGAGGATTTTTAAAATTAGCGCCACTTCATGATCCAAATACTTTATCAGTAAAGTGATATATGGAGAGATTGTTAATCAATTTTTTAATGTGGGAAAACATTATAAATTATTAGGCAAATCATTATAAATTATGAGAGGTCAAGTTCTCATAATAGATTTTCCAACTTTTGTTAGCTTTAGTTTTTTTTTTTAAGCTTTCCCTCCTTTAGTTCTTAGAATATATTTGTTTTTCTAGGAGTTCCAAAAGCGTGTAGATTATGTGATTACACCCCATATCTTTATATATGCATATAAACTCTATCAGTAAAGTTATCTTGATATAGTGAATCAACAAAAAGAAGGAATTTTAGAGTTATCCATGGTTTTGTGAGTCATTTAATTGTTTTCAATTGTTGATTCATGTTTTGATGCCTAGAAAATCAATTTCTTTTAATTATTAAGTAGAGTTTGCACTTCTAATTTCAAATTTGCAAGGTAAGAAATTGAGCCTCGTTGGTCTCACTTTCATGAGTTTATATTTATTACAATTATTTCTATAGATGTTCTTAGCAATCTTGGATAATTATTTTATTTTATTGTGTGGATTCTATTTAGTTTGGACAAGTTGTTATGCTAATTAACCTAGCTATTATAAGCTTTGTGAATTAACTTCGGTTATTTTCTTAGGTTATGTGGAATTATGATTCTTGGTATTTTGATTTCCTTTGACCAATTTTCTAGGGTTTATGAAGAATCGAGGCAAAACTATTTCTTATATTCTTTTGTTTGTTTATGTTTCAATTGAGATAAAGGTGTTTGTTGTGCTTAGTAATCAAAAAGAGAGTATAGTTTACTTTTTTGCCTTACCTTTCCCTCTCTTTTGAGTTTTTTTATGAAGTTCCAAATCACTTAGGTTAAAACCATTGTGAATATTGGTAGGTTGAGATCAAACAAGTTCAATATGTGACTTTGGAAAAAATCATTGGTTCCTCCATGGGCTAACATTGATCACATAGTTCCCAATCAAGTTATACGTCCCAAATTATTCCATACCTTGAACCCTATTTACAATCAAAGTTTTAAAATGAGTAGCATTAATTTCTTGTCTCATGTTGGATCCTATGTAACAAACATCCATCAACATGAATGTCCTGTAAAATATCATGCATAAAGGGAGGTAACTCGGGGATAAAGGGAGGATGAACATTGGTCTTATGGATGACATCATGATGATCATATTGTTGTATTTTTTCTCATTCCATTATAGCCTCATTATGTATTTCTCAAGACATGGATTCATGATCGAAGTTACATCCAAAATATAAATCATAGGAAAGGGGTCTAAGTACTCAACGGTTCTTGGGAGAATGACCCCAAGCATTATGCAACTAAAAAAATAGATTCACATTATACCACCGAAGGAAAGATTGAGAGGGATCCATACGTTGTCGAATAAAGCATAGAATATGCATTCATAACTCTTCCATAGTGAGATGCTAGTGAAAAACATTATGAGAAGATGGTGGGGAGGGACGGATCTTCCTTCAGTTGAGAAGGATCAACATCAATGTTATCAATAATTATATGAGAAACATTATCGTGGTTAGGAGTTTATATTCCTTTATCATCTATGGCATTATGATTCTCATGAGGATTTGAGTTTTGTGTGGTTGATGTTTAGGTTAAGGTTTTTCAAACTTTCCCATAAGGTAATTGTCTTTTAGCTTGCTCAACAACTTCCTCCAATGTGGATGGTGAAAAGGAATTAACCTTGTATTGAAAGAGAGGTCCTAAAACCGTGAGGAAAATTTAAATTAGGTTTTCATTACATAGATTATGCTCAACTATGTTTTCCATTGTTTCATTGCTTGATGAAGGCTTGATTTGTTTCGTGTTTGATTGCTTAAAATTGAAAAAGCTCTTAATGTTGTTTTTTCATAAATTTATGATAGTGAAATTCTTCAACTAAGGCATTGAATAAAGTTTACAGATTCAACAATGGAGTTAGTAGGAAGGTTATAATACCAATCTAAAGCATCACCCATAAGGGTTTTAGATAAGAGCTTGGTAGATGCATAATAATTAACTTTTGATACTTTTTTTTAGATGTTGCCAAAGGTATTAATATAAAGAGAATGATCAATGGATCTATCATGGGAGATGGTTGATGTGATGCCTATAATGTCCATGGTAAAAATATAGGGAGCTAAAGTTTCTTTTTGAATTTATCAAGAACTTTGTTAGTGATGTGTGGTTGTGAGAGAGGATTCCCAATAGGAGAAAAAAGGGAAGTTAGGGAGGACAATATTTTTGCACTACTCATTGAATATGTTGACATTTATTATTCATTTGAGCCAATTTTAATTGCATATGAAGGAATTGAGTGCTATTGGTTGCTTCTTGTTGATTCATTCAATCAATTAGTTATAGAATTAGTTGAGTTGGATCCGTTGGGGATTTGTTTATTAATATTGTTAGGTTTAATAGTATTGGTATATTGATTTGGTTAGAATGAGGAGGATCATTTCTAGTGTTTGCACTTTCCAAGGATGAAGAAGAAGGTTGAGTAGAGGATGCAAATGTGGGGCAAGACGTGTTTTGGCTTGTCCTAATGTTTTGGGTAGGATTTTGGCTTGATTGTGATATTCATCCATGTGTTTTTGGTGGATTCAAAATATTCCCCAAACAATTAGGAAATATTGGATGAATTTTTGCATTGAGGGCATGTATTAGGCATAGATGTTATCCTCCTCTTCACCCTCATCTTCCAATTCTTCCACATGGATAGGTTTGTTAGAGTAAGATTTGGTGGACATTCCACTAGTAAATGCATTATGCACAATTTTCTTAGCATTAGTACCATCCATAATGCAATCCATGTAGAAGGGTTTCATCTTAGGTAGAGAGTCCCAATCAATATTTTGGGTGCTACAAATATGCTCAATGATAAGAGGCTTTAGAAAATAGATAATCTAAGAAGTTGGGAATGAGAAATGTGATAGTTGATTTTAAGGAGGTACAAGAAAAGGACTTGAAGATGAATCACCAATAGTGGGTTAATATTCATGTCAAATTCACCGAATGTATAGTGGTGAAGATGATCATTATGGGATATAAAAGTAAACATGAAGATGACTGACTAAGAAAGGAGTAAGAATTCACATCGGGTTCACAAAAATGTGTGATGGCTAAAAATCTCAATATGTTATCCTCTCTTCTTAATAATATAGATTAGGATATAAATAGAAGACCATCATAAATGCAACACACAAACCAAGATTGTAACTATAAATTGTATGTTTTGTGGATCTTGAATACAATAATCCACACTATATCAAATGGGTAGGGTTCCAAAAAGGGGTGGAGTATTACTAGGCCATGGGTTATGAGGTGGGCAAGTAGTAAGCAAGTACATGTGATGTTTCTATAATAGGATTGCAATAACAAAAATGAAGGTGAGTGCATGCCAAGGATCTAAACTAGGGTTGTACAAGCCAAATGGTGGATTACAACAAAGGCCAATAAGAATAATGCAATAGATAACTAATATGCAAAATTATATTGTAGTCAATGGACATGATACATCAATCATAAATCGGTCGAATTAGAACATGCATAAAGTAAAAGCAAGGATAGAGATACTTACATGTGTGAAAACACTCTTGGTGCATTAAACTCCTTCAAGTAGTAGTACCTTATGAGAAATTTGTTTGAGGGACCACAAAATGGATAGAGATGAGACCTAAGTAAATCATAGTTGGGGACTTCGAATGCTTGGTGAACCTTACTCATCCAAATTTCATATTCTTAAGTGTTTTAGACTAAATGTTCCAAAGATAGTCCTCCAAGTGTATGAAAAGACTAGTTGTAAACCTTTAAGATCTTAAGATCATCTTAGTGGAACAAGAAAAATGATATATGATGATGTGAAATTGATCTAAAAGTACACTTATAAATAGAGGACATTATTAGTCATTTTAACTCTTCATAGTTGATGGCACCAACCCTAGTTGATGCATTCATCCATCAAAAACACAACAAGAGGGTATCAATCATGGTTGATGTCGTTAGGCATTTTCTTATCATGAAGGTCCTACGAAAAGGATCAGAAAGTGGAGAAAACACTTAGGAGAAGATATGAAGGTGATCTAATGGTGATATGAAGGTGTTGTAAGTAGATATGCAAGTGATAGCAAGAGGATGGTAAGGGGGTATCAAAGGAGGTAGTAAAAATAGAAAATATATAAGGCATCAAGGATTGTACAACATACCTCTTTCACATTTTGTAGACCTCTCTCTTTGTGATGCCATGTGAGGCATCACTCAAGGAGGTTAATGTGTCAATGGTGTCTGCAAAGAGAAAAGTTAATAAGAATGGAAAGCAAAGTGTAGTCACAATTCATCAGGTGAGATTGGTAATTTTTCTGCATATGAAAACTAATGTATACATTATCTAACTTGTATGGTATCTCATTAAAATATAACCATTTTTCTTGCAAATATTGTTAATACATTCATGAATCCCACTATCTCGTTAATATTTTTTGTAACTTACCTATAATGTGCAATACCTTTGACCCTATCTCTAGGTCCACCTAAAAAACTTGTTTAGGATGATCTACTTCATGTATTATCAATTTTTAGAACATTTTTGTTTGTGATTGAAGGCACAACATTTGTAAGATAATGGGGAGTCCCACCTCATTAAAACTTAAAAGCTAGATAACATACATATTTCCCTAAAATAATGCAAACCTGGAACTATATGATCATTTTATGGGATTTCACCCCTCAATCAAAAAAAAATATAAAAATAAGATGAGACAATTTTTCCCTCAATCAAAAAATATAACAAGAAGATGAGACAATTTTTCCCTAAAGTACTTTGAATCTAAAACTATATGCTAAAATAAATTTATGTTTAGGCCCTTACGTTGCATTTGTTTCACCACACGATTTGATCTTGATGTCAACACATTTATTATTGAAGTAATCGCCATCTTTCCACCACCATAGTCCTTAAAAATATCCTCTCCTAGATGCTTTCATGCTCACATAAGTGAAAGACTCAACAATCGTAGGAACTTTATCAAAAATAATTATTTTTCCAAAACAAACTATTACGTAGTGCTAGTAGATAAGGAATTTGTGTGTCGGATCGTGAAAAATAGGAAGTGTGTGGATGATCTAGAGATGTAAGATACAAGATGAACATAAGTTGATTTAGGGAATCTTATAGACACGATATATCTAAGTGAAAGAAGAGGGGGTTAAAGCCTAGGAAAACTAGATAATTGTTTAGGGCACTAACATTTAGGGGGCGTTAATTTATTTTATTTTACTATGGTGTTTATGAAGAGTTGATCAATTTATTAACCATATAAGCTAGTAGTAGTTAGTGGCCAACCTTACATACCAATTCAATTCATTTCATTCAAAATAAAATAAAATTTACAAAATTATATTAAGATTATGATATTTAGGAGGCCTCAAATATTTATGCAAGTACCTTTGTTGTAGGATTCCTAAATTTAATTCATACTTTGTATTGTTTTGAAGTCTTGGAAGTGTTTTTGGGAGGAGAGATCAAGAAAGGTGAATATGTAAAGAACTTGAAAAAAATAGTTGGGAAATATATGAGAAAAGGATGATTATGATAGACTATATGTTAGATAATTAACTAGAGATTTTAGGTAGTAGTAGCTACAAAAAAATTATTAGCAAGTTTTTCTTGGATGGTAGAGGCATAACATATCAAGTAATACAATATTTGGTCATGGTTAATTATTTTGTCTATTATAGATTCTTTTTATTTATAGAATGTGTTAGCTCCAAAGATGTGCCTAGAGCGCTCAAAACCCTTAATTCGGCCCCGAGTGGAAGGAGTATGTCAATGTTAGTGCACCTATAAATAGACCCTCAACTTCTCATTTCGATAATATTTAGGTGTTAAATATTTTTTGTGCACAAGAAAGAGAGTATTCTGGAGATGAGGATGTGAAGATCTTGGTTTCACTTCTCCTTTCCTTGAAGATGGCCCCGGTAGTGGGGTCTAAAACATCATACTTTAACATTATCATGCAATTGAATCCAAAAAATGCTTACTCATCCTACATGGATTTTGAGAAATGAATGTATAACCTTGTTATGAATAATGAGAAGTTGTGGTTCTCTAATGTGTTTGTTATTCTTTGTATACTTCATTGATGGTAATTTAGTATGTTAGGGTTTATCAATTTTATTTTAGTTCGCGTGCTTTGTTATGTTTGCTAGCATTAGTTTTTATTTTCATAACGGTAACCTTAGTGCTTATCTCAATGTGTTTCAAATGAGTGCTTAAGTCTTGTATCTAAGTGATATGTCGATGCATAAATATTCTATTTATTAATTTTATGTTTCTTATCATAAAATGTGTATGGTATGATAATTAAGCACAACATAGACACTAAAAAGAAGTAAAACAACATTAAAGGATATATATCTTGGAATACTAGAAGAGGTTGGTAACCTTTGAGAATTTTGCTACCCATCAAAATTGAGTAAATTAGTAGAACACCTTATAGAGAGTTATCTTCAATTGAAGGAATATGGAGGATCCAAATAATGAGTTACAAAGTTAATGCATGACCTTCAACGGGCACACACAACCGCAAAGAAATGTAGGACAAAAATAAAGGTGTGAAAGTGAGAAGTTGCAATGGTAGGAAGGCTATTTTATAAATGGGTTATACCCCACTTGGAGGAGTGGGAATCTATTACCACATTGCAAGAAAGAATTCAAAATCCCAATAACCAACCCCGAAGACAAAAGCTAACCAACCCTTTGTGAACTTGCCAAAAAAAGTTTAGGAAGAGTTTCACCTCTAAACTTTGTTTACAAAGTTATTGATCAAAGGAGGAAAATGAGGAATTGTGGGTAATGACAAATCTCATCAAGATTTCTTTTACAACCTTCTTAGTGATGTCAAAATCATGTTGGAATGGTCATAAGAACCACTTTAATTCACCAATGTATTCTCAATCGAGGAAATGAGAAATCTTATGAATGGAGTAGAAAATTGAAATAGCCATATGGATAATGCTTTTGAAGATTGGGAATTAGCTAAGGAGATGTTTTGTTTATGGTGTATGACGATTTTTAAAAAATAGTGCCACTTCATGATCCAGATACTTTGTTGTAAAGTGATATATGGAGAGATTGTTAATCAATTTGTTTTTATGTGGGAAAGCATTATTTTGAAGTCACCCAATTTTGATGGCTAATGAGTATAGGATAAGGAAATATAACTAAAAAATTGCTATGGTGGTCAAGTAATAAGAAGTATTATATAAGTGTTACAAACTTACAAGAACATCAAATTGTACAAAATTTTCAAAAATGCAATTTCTTGTATATTTCAAAGAAAGGGTAGTGCTAAAAGTTCATAAATGTAATTCATTTAAATATTTTCAAATATGTTTCTTGTATATTTATTGTAGATAATGATTTCTAAAAATATAACAGGTCTTCTAATGGAAGAACGAAACAGCTTGATCTTTTTGAATGTCAACTCGATAAAAGAGTGTAAAACAAATATATGAATGAGAGTTGTCAATTTGTTGTTGGAACAAATATATATCATTTTCTTGACCATTTATTTGACTTTCTTGTGGTGCATCTATTACAAGAATGCCCTAAAAAATTAAGTTATAAAAATCAAATAACCACTATACTAACTTGAAAATATCAAGAATCATTTGCAAATCACAAGTACTTTTTTAGAAGGATAACTCTCATAACTTTATATTTAAACCCATCCCAAATAGAAACAAAATATGCCAAATTTATAAAGAAGAGTGCATAACTTCAATTTGTTTATTTGTTGAATAAGAAATTAAAAACATAATACCGAGTAATTACCCATCACCCAAATTTCGTAGAATTTCAAATACATCACAAATCAATAAAAGAAAGTTGTCAAATGTCTAATGTTGAAACATATATATAATTTACTAACCATCTCTTTGACTTCCTCGACATTCAAATAATGTAATATTTAAATACATATGTTCAACAACGCAGTGATGCGTTGATGGAATTATTATTAACTAGTATCCTTTCAATAATTAACTTCCATATTACCAAATTCCTATCATGGGGAAGTTATTCAAATTGTATCATGATGTGTAAAGCCTCAAATAATTTTAGCAATTTGTTTCATAATTTGGTTATGATAAAGGACAATTCACCGAAAATTATCTCATCTTCAATTGAACACAAAATTATTGTCTAATATAGATCAATCAATGTAAATAAAACTCACTCATACTTTATCTCAAGACATTGATAAATCCAATTTTTTTCGATAACACAATTATTGCTCCACACTTAGAGGGATCATATGATACTTTGAATTGATAGAAAATTGTATAGGACAATGGTTGTGACTCGTTAGTCAACATGTTTCTTAAAATAGGTGAAATATGTATTATGTTAATTTCAACGGTCTCAAAAAAATGAAATCATTATTTTTAGTAGTCTTCTTGAAATTTATTGTGATTTTGAGCATTGATTCAATATGTAGGATTTGTTATAGCCATTTAATCAATCAATTTCGCCAAAAAATATTGTCTAGGGAATTCGCAACTTCTCTTAACCATCTTCGAGTTTTATGATAAAATTTCATCAAAGAGTGTCCATGTGGTGTACCTCCTCGATGCTACCATTTCCTACTCTTTGAAATCATTACATGGATATCTCATAACCATGTATAAAAGCACATAAGAGTCACATCACATTAAAATTGAGGGGGAATCCTTTACCCTTGTATTTTTGTATTAAAAGTGTTCAACTCAAAATTTGGACCCGTAAAAATCAACATGATGATTGAAATATAAAATCTCTAAAGAAAGACAAGCATGTCTCATCAACCTCAGTAAATAAACAATATATGTAGTTCTCTCTTGGGCTTGTTTAATTCAAGGACATAACTCATCCAACATGGGAAAGAGGCCACTCAACATTACCAATCTCTTTATATCAATAAAATGCTTTGGATAAAATTTTGAGCCTCCTCCACTTTTGTGTGATTATGTTACATTACTCGTAATAAGCATAAATATTCATCGTGCGGTTTATCGGTTGATACAATGAGATTCACCTAATGTCAACATATTTTAATATTTTATGCCCATTTGTTAGACCTTTTGCAAAGCATTAGAACTTTGTGAACCTTGTAGGACTTCCTACAAACGTAAATAAGCATGCACCTCAAAAACTTCGTGACTTTTTCTACATCTAAATTTGTTGACTATTTTGTATATTAAATTCATTCTTTTAGGCACAATGAATGGAAACCATATATGAGAAATAGGATGTTTGGAGTAACACATCCATTTTGATGACATTGCATTATAGATGCCCTCTTTTCCCAAACACATGCTAGCTTTGTTGTAATTACAAAATCAGGCATGTTACCAATATCCTTCAAAATGCTTATTATTAGTCCATGACAATTTTTTGGCATTGAATTTTCATCATCTTATGAAGAGAGTAAATGAGATGCTCCCTCATGATTCTCATCACTATAAACATGCATACAATGTGAATAAGTTCTATCTATTATTGTATCTATGTCAATAGATAAACATATACTCATGTATGCTTGATTTTATTGTTAAAGTATTATTTTTCAGTCATAATGACATTTCACCCAAACCCAACCACTACTTTCACACCAATGAAATTGAGGAAAGTGTGGGACAACAAGCAAAGATAACATACTCGTATGTTTTATAAAATAAGTTATAGGATGACCTCTTTTCCAAGTGTTAAAAGCAATTAAATGAGTTGTTTTTCCTAACTTGTTTTGAATGACCTAGCTAAATTGACTTGTAATTGTCCTTTCATTTCCACCAAGTATTCTTTGAGAACTCGTGTTTTTCATATGATTTTTCATACCTTATATGTAAACATTTATCCATATTTTTCCATCAACCAACATTCCTCTCAATTGCGTCCACAACTTTCTTTCATATGTCTTTCGACATGTTTCTCAATTGTACATAATTTAAACTACATTTTCTTGTCCATGCCAAGTTTCAAACTACAAATTGCACATTTTTCATTCTTGGGAGGTTTATTTTTCATATTCAATTTCAACTAGTTCAATGTAAAGATATTTAATGACCCACTCTAACTGAGAACTCCTTCACAAGTTCCATTATCTTACCTTTCTCTTTCTGACAAAATTTGGTGTTACAGGAGTATATTCAAGGTGTTGCAATTTCCATGAGTGTTGGATGTTCCACTTCTAACTTTCAATTTAATATTATCATCCTAAAATGTTGTTGAAATCAAGTTCATCTAATAGGATGTCTTCAAGCGAAAACATTTCATTCTCATCGGCAGTGACAATGTTAGACGTTAAATTATCATTGAACTCATTTTGGGTTTCATTTAAATTGTCATCATCGTTTGATGGAGAAGGATGAGATGACATAGGTGGTTTATAAAAAGATGTGATTCTAAATGCAATGGCTCGCTTTCCAAAGGTTGTTGGCCATTTTTTTATAAGACTTTTTTTTTGGCATTATTGTTAGATTTGAATCCATTACCAACAAAACAGAGTTGTACGTGGAAGGAAAAGCATCATGCAACATTCAAAGTAAATCATGAGTTTGGAAAAAAATCATAGGATTAGAAAATTATTTTTGGCTTGGAAAAGCATCGCAAACATAAGCATTGTTGGCTTGGAAAAGCATTCCAACCTTAAAAAAGTATTTATAGGATTAGAAAATCATTGCAACCTTAGAAAAGAATCACATTACTAGAATAGTATTATGATATATTAAAAGTTTGTAAATTTAAAAAAGTTATAAAATATCTCAAACATGTTTTGAATTGGATGAATAGATAGACGTGTAAGATGTATACAACATTGAAAGAGTTTTGAAATTTAAAGCGGATCAATAGATTCCCTAATCCGCATACACAAATGGTTGATTTCTTTGTATGCCAAATTGTCGATTATTTGATCATTTTATATTCAAATGAACAATTTTGAAGCCCTTATTCAAAGGAATGGGAAAAGATTGTTTAATTTCTAGAACAAATAAATACATATGGTACATTGTAAGTTTGGGTATAATGTGTGAATTTAATTACATTTAAAATTCACTTTAAAGTTTGGCCAAATGTGATCCATTGACCTGTAAAATGTTACTGATCTAAACACATTTTAAAATCCTAGACCATCTAATTCTCAATGATGAACCAAAAATCATTTGGCTATTCAAGTGAAAAACGACAATTGATATCATTTTTTGGAGAAGTGTTGTGTGGGCCAACACGATCAAAATCACCTCTCAAGTTGGAAAAGGCTAGAACTTACCTAGTTTACAAGTCTTCGCCACTAAATTTTTCTTGACTTTTCGTAATGACTAATGATTACATCATTGTTCCACAAGGGAAATATCGTTTTCATTTCTTCTTGAATCTTTGAGTCGACAATCATATTCTATACTTAATTATTTTGGTACTCTAATTAATGTTATTGTTAAGTGCAATGTAACTATGTATCTTAATAAGGATTGGAAGCTTGATCATGATAGGGTACCTAACTTCAATTTCTGACAATTTGGGGCATATCACCTAGTCCATCAAAGCTACATATTTAAGATATTGGTTAATGTTGTTTTAGACAACACTCGACTTTGGATTATGTTTATCACTTCACTAAAGGTTATATAAAGAAATATATAGTATTTCTCGAATTTTGGATGCATATGGATTCATTTGGCTTCACAAGGGCATCATGCCCATCTTGCTCCTAAATCGGTGTCTCGTTTTAGATTTTATTTTATAGATTACAATTGATTATTTGTATTGGTGCTTAACCATCATATTTAAATGTTCTTGCAAGTATATCAAAATTTGTTACAAGAGCTTCAAGCGCACATAGTCATGCATCCATATCGAGTCTTCTTTATTTTGGTACGTATGCACGTACATATATCAAAATGGGGTAAAATGTAGACACCTAAAAATGGCCCCTAGGTGTTTACTAGTGTCGTTAAATTACATGTTTCTAGGTTGCTTTTGTACTTGTTAGTTATCGGTATAAATTAGGTGTTATTACCACATCATTTTGGTATTTCTTTACTTCTCTTTCCCCTTTTTTCTCTTTCTTGCCCTCTTCCCTTTCTCTATCATATTGATTTGAAGTGTTTCTTAGCTTTTATGCCATGAACATACTCTTCAATTTCCTACCAAGTCCAAATCATAAAGTCTACATCCTTCAATATTTTGTGTTTTTTCTTGGCTAAGGGTGCACTTGTGGTTGGTCCCATCTTTTTATTTTTGACATTCATATTGTGCATTAATAGAACCCTAATTTTAATTTCAATTTTCTGTGACTATATAGGTACATTAGTTCGTTGAGTCATCCAAAGATATATCAAGAATTTTGTCATTGAGAAGAGGGCAATCAAAAGAATTCAATCATTGTGGAAATAATTTGGCAAGCATTCTAGAAAATTAATCAATCATGAGAAGCATTCATTATAGCACTGAATTTTGTGTTTAGAGATACGTTGCATTACACAAGTTTGAGTAGCTAATGAATTATAGCAATTATTATTTTGCTTTTGAGGGATCTCACAAATATCAAGATAACTCAATTATTCCCTGGTGTAATATATACCCCAAAGACACATCCTATTTTCCATACAATTTCATATTTCCACTTCTTAACTTTCCAAAGATCGAAGCAAAGTTGCAAAAAATGTGCGATGTTTTGAAAGGACAAAAACAAGTGAATCCAAATGTTTAAAAAAGCGCGAGTGATTTGTCTAACACATCATTGTCATGATTCAAAATGTATTTTCCCAACACCACGATCTGGTCAAAATTCTTTGTTCGCTGCGAGTTTTCCTTACAATTTTATATTTCCATTTCATGACTTTCCAGTGATCGAAGTAAAGTTGCAAAAAAATGTGTGATGTTTTCGTAAGGACAAAAACAAGTGAATCCAAATGTTTAAAAATGCGAGTGATTCGTCTCACACATCATTATTATGATTCAAAATGTATTTTCCCAACACCATGATCTGGTCAAAGTTCTTTGTTCACAAGTAGTTTATTTGGGTTCTCATTGTTTTCCCTAAAAGCCCTTGTTTGCACTATCATAACGTAACAATTGTCCTTTGATCACTCCAGAACAAGTTAAGCCTAAAGACTTCATATTTCTTTATTTCTATGGTGTTAGAATAATTAAGTATTATTTCCTATTTTACATTTACTTTAGGCCTAATAAAATGTATTTTGGGCATTTGTATTTTTATTCATAATACAGAAACTATAATATAGAAATCATGTTCATAAGAATATTGATCATGGTAAAATATGACGTTTTAAATTGTACATCAACACATTATACTTCTGCCATTATTGGCAACAATGAATCTTTGAGGTTCCTGTCATATTGTAAAGGTCAACTGTATTCCCAGATTTTGTTAAGGTCAACTGTATTCCCAGACTTTGTTATGAAGCCATCATAGGAGGTCTGTTACTAAAATAAGGACCCTTACCTAGTAAGAGGGTCTTATGTGCCAAGTAAATATGCAAGCTTCTTCTATTAAGAAAAAGTGAAGGAACGCAACAAGAGAAGCAAAGGAATGAGAAAAAGTGAAAACAACTAGATCAGACGGCAAATGGGCATGGCTGAAAAATAGAAAACATTGAAAGTGGGACGACACATGACAAATAGGGATATGGGTTGGGCTTGTTGGGAGCGCTCAACAATGGTAAAGCTAGAATTTAAGATGTTACCCTTGAAGCAAAGGTCTTAATCTAGGGCTCATAGCTAAAAAACAGATATAATTGTTCTTATAGAGAGAGCCTCGTGAACATGACAGATGGTAAACCCCAACGTAGGTTACACAAAAGCATTTGTATGGAATTAATGGGTTGAAAAAGAGGGGACATGAAGGAATGATGATACTTATTAAAGAAAGACACGGAAAATCTATTCATGACGTGAAAAATCACCCATACAAACAATACATATGGATCTATATCATTGAAAATGTAAGAACAATCAGTATAGCAACATGTTACTCCCCGCAGTAGTCGAGTGTATAAGAAGATGAATGTAATTAGTGAAGAACCCTATGCATCTTTAGAAAAGGACATCTCAATCTACAACAAAGTCAGACAGGTAATGTTAAGAGAGCAAACAAGCAATTAACACCCTATGGAATGGTGATGACGTAGACAATAACCTTACGTGGCTAGAGGGGGAAGAAGACAATTGGGTGGAAAGGCAATCAGAAGATTGTCAGAATAATGTGACATACTTAGGGGAAGAATTGATTGGTCTCTGCATCATACACAACCTTATCATATGCAATGGCATGAGGAAATGGCCAAAGTCAGGGTGATACACATGCACGGCGTACAATGGGCAAAGCATGGCAGGCTATATCAGCTAATTCAAATTTTATCATAGCCCAATATACATAAGAATCAGAATGTTAAGAATCAAGCAACATCTCAAGCATATCCAAGACAATCAAAGGGGGTGACATGAGAAAATAAACATACAAGTGACACAACAAAATCAGAAAGATTTCAGAATAACAGTTAAGTTAGCTTACATGGGAGACAATACGCATTTGACCTCAAATCTGATCATAACCCAATATACATAAAAATCAACATGGCAAGAATAAAGCGACAACTCAAGAATATACAAGACAATCAAAAGGAGGGACATGGTAAAACAAACATACACGTGACAGAAGAAAATTAGAAAAAAATTGAGCAAATATAAAGTCAACTTACAAGGGGTAAAAAGAAGACAAACAAGCCCTTTGCGGGCAACATTGATGGTAACAAATTAACAAATATAATCCCAGATGCACTAAACAAGTGTAAAAAATCTAAAAATAGGAAAGAAACAAAAGATAGCTTTCTGACAAATGTTTGATTGGATAAAGAATGCAAGGTAGCAAGGAATTCTTTTTAAAAATCCGAGGCAAAAAAAATGTTTTCAGGTACTGGTGAGAGAAAAAGCATGAAAGCAATGAGAGAAGAGTTGATATGGTTAGAGAAACATGACCCCTAAGCATTTTTGAAAAGAGATACAAGTAAAATGTAAACCAAAACAATATCATAGAGGTGCAATGGCTAGAATATGTTGTTAGAATTCATGGAGAGAGAATAAACCGAATAAATGTGTAAAGAATGATTGAAGAGAAAACCAGAATACACACTGTACAAATGGGTTGTGTGTCCGGGTATTTATTATGCAAAGACGGTTACAAAACTAGTTAGCGGTTACAACCGCATAACCATACAAAACACTTATAAAAAGGGGAAGTCTTATTCATTTATTCCTACACCCCCTCTTAAGACTTACCCTACATAACTCAAAAACAAACAATCTAACAAAACAGAACTACGCTATCTTCAAACACTTTCACTTTGAAAGCAATGCTATGATAAGGTAGGGCTCCATCAAGCTGCTTCGTAACCTTCGTAAAGGTGTAGTTCCCGAGCTGAATTCCCGAGTTCCCGGATTCCACCTCCCCAAACTCCCGAATCATAGATCTCCCAAATTATTGGACAACCATCCATATTGAGCCATCCACAAGCTCCATCAAGTTGTCTCATGACCCTCGTGAGGGTATAATTCCCAAGATCCACAGTCTCCCGAACTATCTGAGCAACCATCCATACCGAGCTTCATCTACCCTGTATCCTTTCTTGCCTTCAAAGTTTAGAGCATCTTTATAGCACGTATTCGTCACTGTCCTCACTACCTTCTGCATCCGGTGGGTCTTCAACCATGGCTATATTGGCTGTATTTGATATGACTTTACCCTTGAGCACATCATTGGCTCGAACACGACAATCCCATGCTGTGTGACCTCTTTTCTTACAATAATGACATTCAATCTCCGACTTATCTGATCTTCTATGATATTTTCTGGTTCTAGAATAGAATGCACTTTCTTGCTGGGAATGACCTTCTGCATCCTCTGTAGTTCGTTTTTCCTCAGCTAGAAGAGCTGCTATCATATCATCCAGAGATTGAGATTGAATTTGACTGAGGGTAAAAACTACATTGCTATATTTTGAAGACAGACTATTTAATAGGATAGCTTTGGCATCTTCGTCCTCAATTGCAGCTTTCACTTCTGCTAGTTGTCTGATCAAGGACCTTAGATTATTGATGTGGCTTGACATAGAGACTCCTTCATCCATTTTGAACCTATATAACTGAAGTTTTAGGGAAAATTTGGCATTGACTGCTTTCGCTCCAAATAATTTATTTAGAGTATCCCAAATTTCCTTCGATGATTTGTCTAGGTCTACATGATGAAGTTCAGAGTCAGAGAGAGCAAGGCCAATAATAGCTTTCGCTCTATCATCTCTGCTTTGCCATTCTAACAATTTCGATGCATCGGTAGGTGTTGTCTCTTTCCCGTTTACAATGCCCCACAAATTTTTATTCATAAGTTGCATTTGTATTTTCACTCTCCATGTATGAAAATTTAGACCAGAATATTTTTCTATGGGAATTTCCATTTTAATAAAATAAAATAAATGCGACTGCTTAAAAATAGATAGCAGAGTACCAGGAAGGTTTTGAAAATGCAGTGAAACCCTAGAATTCGTAATCTGACTCGTTTTTGCTACCTCGACCTCAGTTTCTGACTTTTCCAGCCATTACGATTTCTTTACATCCTCGAAAACTGCACTTCCAAACGCCGTCTTTCTTCTTATATTTGCGCTTTGCTCTTTGACTAGTTAAATAAAACCCTGTACCCTTTTTTTTTTATGGCTATTTTCGTGCCCAAAAATCACGACAAAAATTCTGTCTCTCAACAAAATGGTCAGTGTTTTGCAAGAGCAGGCATTAAAATGCCCTAACGCGTATTCGCGATGCCCTAACGCTGACTTGCGATTTTATCGCTTTTTTTTTTTTTCGAAAAAACGTGTGTATTCTTCTTATTATTCGTGGCGGCAACGTGATTTTTTGTGCCTAATGGGACTCACGAAAATATCTTTCTTCCTCCCTCTCTTTGCTTGCCCCACGCTCTGATACCACTGTTAGAATTTGCGGAGAGAGAATAAACCGAATAAATGTGTAAAGAATGATTGAAGAGAAAACCGGAATACACACTGTACAAATGGGTTGTGTGTCCGGGTATTTATTATGCAAAGACGGTTACAAAATTAGTTAGCGGTTACAACCGCATAACCATACAAAACAATTATAAAAGGGGAAGTCTTATTCATTTATTCCTACATATGTGAGGTAATCATACGAACGTAGGGAAGAAAAGGACACGCCCCATAAATAAACATAAGCAAAATTGTTTGTCTCAAACAGAGATTAAAACAGGTATTGGCAGGCTAGCGAGCAGTAACGCACCACATATATAAGAATTGTAGGTTGAATGTTTAAAACAGGGGACCTGCATCTTGACACCTCACATAAGAGCCCGATATAGCGGACCACTAGCCTCGTCATAACACTTTTCAAAAGTAGATAGGTCAACAATCCTTCAAATTAGAAAATCATTTCGATCAACCCCTCATGGAAAAACAGGTTGGAAGTATAGCTGAGCATAAAATTAGTTGATGGGCTGAAAACATCGAAAGACTGCAAAAACACAAGCAAGTTTACGACCAAAGCATTCAACACTCAATAATTGCATCACTCTAAAGACATTTGATCGATAAAGTATGGAAGAACAAAGGGGAAGAAGTCTTTTGTTGCTTTGTGGACTTCAAGAAAGCATTTGACAGTCCCTAGAAACAAGTAGTAGTATAGTATGGAAGAACTTGGTGGAGTCCCAAAGAAATATAGGGCAGCAGTCCATAGGTTCTGTGACTGGATTAGAGCCAGAATCATAACTCATATTCAGTGGTGGCATAGGAGTTAAAAAGGGATACCCGCTATCACCCACTCTATCTAGACTTTATTACGCCAAAGGCGTTCCCCTATGGGAAAGGCCTTTGCGGACATTCATGCCACTGGCATAATTTTGATGGCCGTTTTGCTTTTCGTTGTTATTTTTAACAGTTTTGTTTTTTAATTTTGCCGTTTTGCTTTTCTTTTCTATTTTTAACAGTTTTGCTTTTTAGTTTTTAGTTTTACAATTTATAGTTTTGCATGGTGAATGCGTATGGTATGTATCACACGGACGTCTCTCTCTGTTTGAAGTTCCTGTTCGAAGTTCTGTGTTCCTGTTTGATATCGGAATTGGGGAGGAGATACACAGGACTTGGAGCTGGAGGTGCCTGTGATTGTTCTAGCATTTCAAGTGGAGTTTTGGGAATTATCTGGGGTGGAAGGATCCTTTTGCAAGCAGCCTTTGGACGGTGAGACAGAGAGCATACAGCCACACATTGCAGCAGGACAGCATTTATACGCCACAGGTTGTCTCGCACGCTCTTTATGCTGATTTATGCCCTCAGATCTGATAGTGAATAAGTTTTTCGGGCCACCTTTAAAGGTTACTTGATTTTTTTATTTGCACATTGTATCTGCTCTCCAAATTAAAAAGGCCAGTAAGGTTTCATGATATGGGTCCGTGTCTGGTTTGGAAGTTTTTCACTACTTCTCATTGCTGTCAATAATATTTCTGCAGTCGGATCTTTACACTCTGGAAGATGGAAAAAATCACAAAACACCTGTTGTAGCTCACCCTTACGCCAAATTATTGGTAGAAGACCACAAATTTTGCTTTCTTTTGAATTTATAAAGATATTTGCTTCAAATTGGTCCTGTAGACACATAAATCATATTCAAGGAATAAGAATTTCTACAGATCTGGTTCTTCAATTTAACACAGCCTGCCAAATCTGTCTATAGTTTAGCAGAAATAAATTTATGGTGGATCTATCTGGAGACCTGCTTCTATATTTGGTAAGCAATACTTTCTTTGATTTGTTCTGCATAGGATTTGTCATTCAACATTAAATTGAAGTAGATTGAACTAGAATGTCCAATGAAAACGGTTCTCGTAAATGTAATCTGACAAATAATGTGCTGTGGATATAGTTCATTAGGTGATTTTATGAAATTGGGTAAACTTTTGGCACTGGCCTGGCTCAAATTGGATTGGTTGATGTGTGAGAATCTATGGCGTGACCACCTGTTGGTAATTTGTTATATGACAGGACCAAATACATGGAGAGAAATTTTCTGTAATTATAGTTGATTATGTGAGAATTTTCTTGATTTTTGAGACTTGTTTTTTCTAATCTACAGGTTGGATGCTTTGTGTAATGTGTCTGTTTTATATTATTGACGAGTGGAGCTGATTTTAGGTAAAATTGAAGTATATGCCTCAAATTTCTACCGCTCTCTATCCATTTCTGCTTTAAATCTTTGGTCTTTGCATATGACTTTTACCATCACTAATAATAATGAAAGGTTCAAACAACGATCACCCTCCCCGCCACGAAAAGAAAAGGAAATCCTTTAAGAGAAAGCCCGGTCAACTGTTCAAATCTTGATTTGCCTTTTTCACATCGAATGACACATGTTATTATTTTCTTACTCCATAGTATATAGGGAGTTGGCATTAGTTTTGTAACTGTCATATGCAAATTTCAAGAAATTCGTGTCATTAAAAGAAATAATTACATACTCTTGGAAAATTTAATTGTGTTGAGATCTTTTAGCTAATTAATCTATCAATGTTTATGGCATAATTAAAAAAATCATTAAAATCAATATATAGGTATATTCTTAAATTTACGTAGACATTTAATTTTGGTATACGATGTACCTGGCAAAATTACCCATGGTCGTTCATCATGCCAATCTCCACCGTTGGTTCATGCAAGCCTCTCCACCGTGGATCTCAGATAAAGTGCTTGTCTCACTATTATGCAAGAAAATGATAGGTCTGAAAGGCCGTTTAGGATGTCAGTCTCCGTGTTTTTGGGGTATGTGCTGCCAGTGATGGCATCAGTGGAATCTGGAGGCAATGGAGCAATATTGCCGCACTGGTAATGAGTTTATCCATTCATATAGCCCTTAAATGTCACACTCAGGAATGGAGGAGACAGGTGGCTCTGGTAGTGGGACTTGCATGTCTCGTCGTGCCTTTATTTAGGCTGCGCTTTGTTGCCTGGTTTATTCATCAGCCTTCACTCCATCAATGGCGGTGATTGTCACATTTTGTGTTGTATTGGTGGCGATCAATTAAACCAAGTTTCGGACATTTCTTTTGCTTCATAATAAAAATGTGGCTTTCACATTTTACTTACAAAGCTTTTTCATCTTTATAAGATGGGTTGTGATCGTCTGCAGGTGGGTTATGGTCATGCTTTGTTATGGGGTTTCACAAACAGAAATCTGGCATATGTATACGGCTTGACACGGCGTTCCAGTCGGTTACTTTATCATTATATCAGAAAAAATTGAATCCCAGGAAACATTTTGTGTGCCATTGTAGAGTAACTCTTCCGGCCTTCTACCCATGTTTGCACCAAATCGCCACATAATACTGGGAATTTTATGTTTGACTGTCTTCCTTGTACTGTTGCTTCCCGTGGGTCTCTTGATTCTCGCTATAAACACGCACCCTGCTGTCGACGTGTCTCACTTCAAATGCATGGCACGCCTTACTCTAATGGGCCTCCCCTCTTTCCCGAACAAAACATTGGTAGGATGTTGCTATGTTGGTTGCCAGTATCTCCACTCTAAACGACGTGTTTACAGTATCTCTTTCGTCCAATCAAAGAGACCAAGTGAATGTTAGCATATTTCTTCTTATTTATTGAACACACATTAGCATATTTCTTCTTATTTCTTGAACACGCATGTTCGCAAATTCCTTCAAATGTAAGCTTTTATTGGTGCTTTTCCATGCCATTGAGGTCTTTCATATATGCCAATGTTGTTTTATTGAATTGGAATATGTATAGCCTCAATTAATACTATTTAATTTTCCAAATTAGAGCGTAAATCCATTCCCGATATAGTCATTTTGGATGATGGTCATGTTAGGAAATATATATTAGTGCTCCATTTGTATGGGTGAATAATAATTACATGTGTAATTATTATTATGGTAAATTAGTGAAAATACATTTACTATGTAAATGTAAATAGTAAATGTAAAATGTGGTTAGTATGTGATAAGTTAGTAAGTTAGAATAATAAAACAATTAGTATTGTTTTATTATTATATTGATGAAGGTTGAAACCATATGGGTGTATGGTTGTATATGAAGACAAATGTTGTTGTAAGGATTGTTATTTTACATCTCCTATATAATGGAGTGTAATGAAATAGTGAAATAATAAAAATATAATATAGAGTTGTTGATTTCAATTATTGTCTGTGTAGCTATTTCATGGATTCTTTGTATTAGATCAGATTAATTTCTACATTTGGTACCAGAGCAGGTTAAATCTGTCTCGAAGAAGATCTCGTAACTTTTGTTTCGCGATCTGGGTTTCTCCAAAAAAATTGCGTGGAACGATCTGTTATACAAGAAGCTACAGTAAAAATTTCAGCAAAACCCAGTTCGTAGTTTGGGAGAAACGTGCAATTTACTATACAACATTGATCACTACTTTTTTTTTAAGAAATCAGAGAATCAAAGGTAATTCAAATCTACATTCAATTTTTTTTGGATATTTAGATTCAGTAAAATGGATACACCATTATATAAATTTAATGGGCTGAACTTCCATACATGGAGAGTAAAAATCCAGATGCAGTTAATGAATAAAAACCTATGGAGGATAGTAGATGGAAAAGAAAAAACACCTACATATATAAGCAAAATTGTAGAATGGGAAACTAGAGATGAACAAATAACAGATGAAATTGACTATAATTCTGAAGACTTTCTATTCTAAGTGAAGTTCTTGGAGGAAGGAGGCACAGGAGGTTGGAGGTCATTCAACGACCTCTCGTCAGTCACCAACGACGGGGCCGTATCAGTTATGGTGATTATTTTTTTATACAGTGTGTTCTGTTGTTTCTTTGTATTTTTGGCAGAGTGTTTGGTTGCAGTGTTCCTATTGTGGTTTGCAGAATAAAGGAAATTTCACATTGAGGGGGGAACATGATCTCAATGTTCCATTTCTAGTTTTCTACATTTCTGGTATTTTCTATATATGCAGCAGATTTCAGCAGAATTTCCTATGTTATTCCCTGCAGTGAGATGTGATGAGGGCTAAGAATAATACTTGGCATATCATGATGTGGTTGTAGGTAAACCACTTGAAAACCTTCATTTTTGGTTTGTGGTACACCAGTTGTAAAACCACCATTTTCGGTTGTTGGTAAACCCTATGCAAAACCATCACCCTTTTGGTTTGTGGTACACCACTTGTAAAACCACCATTTTCGGTTGTTGGTAAACCCTATGCAAAACCATCACCCTTTTTGGTTTATGGTAAACCAATTGCAAAACCATCATTTTTGGTTTATGGTCAACCCTATGAAAAACCATCCATTAGGTTTATGATCATCCTGTAAAATCATCAGATCATGAGCAGGTGCAAGTATAAGGCAGGTTTTCCCCATGTTCGCACTAAGGGGGGGAATGTTAGGAAATATATATTAGTGCTCCATTTGTATGGGTGAATAATAATTACATGTGTAATTATTATTATGGTAAATTAGTGAAAGTACATTTACTATGTAAATGTAAATAGTAAATGTAAAATGTGGTTAGTATGTGGTAAGTTAGTAAGTTAGAATAATAAAACAATTAGTATTGTTTTATTATTATATTGGTGAGAGGTTGAAACCATATGGGTGTATGGTTGTATATGAAGACAAATGTTGTTGTAAGGATTGTTATTTTACATCTCCTATATAATGGAGTGTAATGAAATAGTGAAATAATAAAAATATAATATAGAGTTGTTGATTTCAATTATTGTCTGTGTAGCTATTTCATGGATTCTTTGTATTAGATCAGAGTAATTTCTACAGGTCACATGTGCTCACTATTTCAAATTTACGCCCACTATTTTAAATATCTTTGTCAAATGGGTGCCAACGATGAAATAATTATTGTTTGATGACACATATCTTCCTCCTCCAAAAAAGATAGCTTCCACAAAATGCACCCTCCCCCTCCCACATTATCCTCTCTCAATTCCTTGTCCTCCATCTAATCCCCTCTTCTACAACCCTTTTCCTCCTTTATGTTTTGGTCCCTCGGAATCAACCTCATCATAGACTTCCTCTTCGGCGGTCATTGCACATTTCCGGTGTGATTGCTAGTATTAACAAATTGGAAGAATGGGTGTAGGCAGATTAGAGGGTGGTGGGCTCCTCGTGGCTAGCCATGTTATAGAACTATTATAGAAGACCTTATTTTGACCACAACATCAGCCAAAAACTTGGAGAGATAATTTGGAAACCTTAAAAATGTTTCGCAAAGAGGTTGGGATGCAAGTCAACACTAACAAAGCAAAGATTTAGATTTTTCACATCCAAAGGACAGTATATAAGCTTCATATTTGAGGGGAACCCACTTGAGATAGTATCAGAATACAAATATTTAGGGCTAGAGTTCACTAACAAGCTTAGCTGGAAAACATGCATAATGAAAATAATTCAAGAAGGTTGGACAACATTGTACTCTCTTGAAAACGCAAAATATGCTAATTTGTGAGATTAGAAGACCATTTGGGCTACTCGTGAGTGTCGGTGGTGCTCTACGGATGTGAATTTGGGCCATTAGTATGCCAGGCCCAAAGCAGAGACAAATAGAGTAAATTTTGAAGTGTTGAATCACAAGAAACTTCAAGATTAAAGCATCAATTCCATACAAGATCCTAGCAAAAACAAGTACCTTCCCTAGAAGCAATTATGATATTTCCTATGCTATAAAAAGAAAATTGACAGCATGCTAAAGGATAGGTGGCCAAATAAGTGCTAAACAAAAAGAAGAAGACATTGATGAAACAAAACAAGATATAAATGAATAAGTGGGGCATCAATCTACATGAACGCTCAACCACCAACCAAGAGATAAAAATTATGTGAGGGAAGGATAGACTAAACATGTGGGCAGAGCAACTCGGGATAAAACAATACTATATGACCTAGTTTAAACCCACCTATGAGCATGATCAAATAACATAGGGGCAAAGATCGAATGGAAAATGTGGATGCTTATAGTCTAGTCGATGACCAAATCATACCAACTTGGATGCAAGACGGGTATATGGAAGACCCCCAAAGAAAGCTGGGAAGAGAAAATGTCTTTTTTGCACATCCAGTGTGGTAGAGATAGAATGGCACTATATCATGGAATGCGCCACATATGACAACATGACAGCTAGCCACCTAGACAACCTACAAGGGGCATTTATGCCTACCATGTTCGAAAAAGAAAATGTTAAAAATGAAAAAAAATTGTGGTCAAAAAACACAGTAAGATGAAGAACCTTTAGAGGCAAAATAATAGCAATGATTCAATCAAGGGACCAACTGTTCAAGTTTTACTCTTCTATCAGCCTTTCACTCCTTTGGCTAATGCTTTTGTTCTTGAGGTCCCTTAGACTCTCTTGGTCTCATGAATGTTATTAACATTTCTTTCTTACTTTATCTCTCCTGAACAAAAAGAATGGGTGCAGTTGTTTTCACTAGGTTGTGAATCGGAGATCTAACTTAGTTGGAGCATGAGTACAATCCTATTACTCTTGGAGATCTTTTAGACACTAAGAGGAAGTCTGCTCTGGAGATTTGTTTTTCCAGTTTTTCTTATATTTTGTTCAAAGAGTAGTAGCTAAATATTCATTCCAGGGATTATGGCTCCAGCATGAAAAAAGCAAGAATACGAATTAGCATTTGTGAACTGTGGAAATTTGTTTCGTGTTAAATTCATATTCTCTATTTCTAGTGGAAATCTAGGGCTTCTAACAAGTGTAAACATGATGACCACTTCCCGTTAGTATCTGTTTCAAGATTCCTGTTATGGCATTTACATGTTACCTTGGATTTCAACCATGCTCCTTGTTGGCAGTTTCTCTAGACAACTGACGATTAAGCACATTTTAAGATGATTTATAATTAGTTTTACTCTATTTCGTTCTGTAAATATCAGCCATTGAGAAAAGTTGGCTTCTTCTTTTTAAGTATTTGAACTGTGCCATTTATTGGAAGCCTTGAATTTCTTTTTTATATCAGAGAGAGAGGTACAGAAAATGTGCCAACTTCATGGTAATGTTGGTCTTCCTTGAAACAAAAATCTATACTGGAGACAATACACTAAAATCTATGCTCAGTTTTAGTTCTGAATCAGAAAAAGTGTCTCAACTAGTTCTAGTCTTTGCAAGAATAGGATGACACTGATCTATATAAACATAAAAATTCATAGATAAGTCCCAAGCATATACTAGGATGTGCGTTGGACTGAGGCGTAGGTAGTTACTGGCAACCTCAATTAATATTCAATAGAGGACAAGCACGATTGGGTGCCTTCTGTAACCGCCCTCTCTTGGAACAACTTGAGCAGCATCTCCCATGAGTAACAAAAAGGATATTAAGCTCGAGTTTCAAATCATTTGGAATGCGATGATTCAGATGCAGATATGTTTTCTCCCTATCTGCTTCTGCAGGTACCCAGCCTAGAGACTTTGTAATCCTAAATACCTACAATTAGTTCCCTGCTGTGAGAAAAGTATAAATATTGAAAGAAATAGAAGTCATGTTTATCAATATAAAAGCACTTAGAGGACATTTCAGGTATCCATTTATAATTTTAAAAATGGAAAGTCCTAGCTTATTTGCTCAACAAGCATACTCACATGGGTATCTACAGGAAAATCATCCTGCTGCAGGTGAAACATCAAAACACATGCCACCTGTAAAAAGGAAAAATTCAGTAATGGATGGCATAATAGAAAACACAAAAGTCTAAAAACATGCAGTATAAGCCAAATCATTATGAAGATCCAACAAAGATACCATTTTTACAGTATTTCATTACTGTCAATTTCAGAAATTTACATTTTTCACTTCACGAGGATCAAACATACTGGCAACTTAAACATGGAGGCAATCATCTACTCCAATCACTCTAAAAAATTAATTAGCTTTAGAGTGACAGTCCACTACAGCTGATCCCATCAGTCACAGAAAGTCAAGACTCTAGTCTGAGAAGAGTGTGATTAAGCCACATTGCTTTTAAGTAGAGACTTCAACGCTTACAGGACAAGCTCATATTTCATTTAGGGTGGTTGTTGCTTAATCTTCATGTATGGTGTGTTTGCTTGCCTTTGATGCTGCCTACATAGAATTCGTGAATAAGTTAAAATTGTTCCCGATTAATTTTAGAATAATTCCATCCTCGTTAAGGAACAAAATTGAAAAACAATCTTGCCTTTGCACATGGGCACATTCCTTTTAGACATGAAATTCAATAAAAACAAATTTACACGGCTGAACAAAACAACAAAACAAAAAAAAAGCAAGTAAAAAGGCTGAAGGCCTGAGTTTTACACGGCTGAACAAATTTTGTTGAGATCCTGCCAGAGAAGCCTTTCATGTCACTCCAAAGTGATGAAGGTCACATAGCCTTCACATCCCCTACGATCTCCGAATCAAACATAGGTGAGGAAGAGAGAGGCGAGGCACTGTCTTTTAAAACCACCACACTGAATTTTGGAACGATCTCATTAACATGTCAAACAACACTCCAAATTCTTGGACCAAATGTTTCTGAGGTGGAAGGTTCATTGATCTTGATTGTTTTAAAACCAGAGAGGTGATAGAGCTAGAAATAATAAGGACATCCCTGTGAACAACACTAAGATCCTTCAAATAATGAATGAAATTCAAGTAGTGGGACCTCATTGCCACTAGTTTATTAAATACATAATGAATTTTATCACACTTTTAACTCTTCTTTGACACCGGGCTCAACCTCCTCCATCTAAGTTTTGACCTGCATTTGCCATGGGATATAGCATTCACCCCTCAGAATTCTACCCAAAATCTAGACATACAGCCCTCCTCCTCACCAAAGCAGCAATCTTATATTGGAATTCATTATCAATGGAGGCTCTTGATCAGTTTTCTCAAGTGTTTTCCATGTTATATTCCCTAAGAACACTTTTAAGCATCGCCAAGCATCCAGATCTTCTGCTCTAAAAGTTTGCTTCAATCTGCAGCCCACTACAAACCAAGCATGGAAACGATCCATAGCAAGTCCTTCACCATTTTCCACGTCTGGTAATGCAGAGGCAAAGCTTCCTCTTCCTTAATGTAGAACTGCAAGAGAGGTGATTACAGATGCCACCAGAAAGTACACAAATACCCAAATCCAAGGGATTGATAAGACCATGCAAGAGATTCACTGCCTAAAAACATCAATGAGCTTTGAGGGAAGGAGAATTAATGAGTGAACATGATAGAGCGCCTGGCACACAATACGTGTGACCAAGTGGATGATATTTCTAGATCCTTCAAACAAATGGCATGAATTTTATGCCATTTTTCTTTTTTTCTCCTTCGATTTTTTATTTGCTTGTTGTAGTACTTGAAATTTGGTCATGTGGCACTTGGCAAAAATAATTTTGACATTTATCGTGACATAATCCTAGTTACCTATTTATTGACTAAACTTAGAGCATCCAGCTCAATCCTACACTCTAAGTCCACTAAGTCGTGACTTGTTCTTCAGCCTAACACTTCAAGAATAAATTCTCCTCATACAAAACAGATCTTTAGTCTCTATAATACATCTCTTGTCTCAAATCAAATTTCATCCTAACCTGTATGGGTTCTTGGGCCCAGTGACACGTTCGCTAACGAATCCATCCCAAGGCCGATGAACATGTCTCTTATTCTTGACATGGTCATATTTTCAAATGCAAAAGTTACCTTAGTCAGTTTAGGGTCCATTGAGCGGGAATCATTTGTGCACACTTTCGACTCATTAGGGGTATCTAGGGATCCCATATCCAAGCACACTCTAAGAAGGTCATTGAGCCAAGCATTGAAGCATCTCTCCCATTGATTTCCTCTAAGTCAATGTCATATCGATTTCCTTTTCATTCAACTCTAGTGCCTCCAAACCTAAACCTTTTTCAAGAATAAGAAGGTTGGGAGGTTTGGAGTGGATTCTTTTAATGCAAATGGCAATGTTTGTGACTTTCTAGATGGATTGAACTCCCACTTTAAATTCATCAAACCTTTGTAGGGAGCAGATGCGTCCAGATCTTTGATTGAGGATCAACCTTGAATGTATGGAGAATGCTCCTGATTTTTCCATTTCGAGGAAATTCCTTCTACATAGAAAAACCATTGATGATATTTTGTCTACAGAGAAGAACCATTGATGGTGTCTCTTACAGAGGAATTCCTCTCTTTATTTTTCCAAATCCAATTCCCAAGCTTAGAGGGAGGGGATTTGTGGTGAGGTTCACCTTTGACAATGCTCAGCAATATGCCCTAATTTATGAGATGAGTAGCATCTAAATGGAATCCCTTCATTTTTGAAGAAAAATTTGGAGGAGATGTTTAGCACTATTGGGAGGGGTTTGGAGATATCAAATGTGACTTGACCTGGCATATGAAACAAACAATTTCTCTATGATTGTTGGATGGAAAGTTTTACAATATTGTTTCCTATGACTTAAAAAAATCCTCATTCTAGAATGCAATTGGTAAGGCATATGGTCTTTTACCCATATTTCTTTGAGCGGTGGAGGGGTTTCCACCGCTTTAATGTGATGGCATCATGGTTAGAGAAATAGTTTTGCTTCTTGGAACTGCCACGGACCCTCTTCAAGGATCTTGATGAGCTCCTTTATAGACTCAAAACATGCAATGAAATATCCTTTGGAGAGATGGTGAAATTTGATTAGATCTATTCCTTGCCAATTGCTCTTAGATTCCAACAGCCAGCTATTGTCCTGCTATTTTCTAAATTAGAGCTAACTTTATTACAAAAATCTCTTCTAGCATCAAGCCTTCTATTCTAGCTTAGGATATTTCCTCCATTGCTTGCACAAAAGCTAGGGCTTGTCTCTGTCGGCATAATTTCTAATCTGTTACAATCCTGCACTAGTTTGAGAGGTGGAGGGATGGATGCATTTACTTCCTCTGAATTTAAATTAAGATGGCCCCAGGGTTATTTGTCTAATCAACCTATTGTTGGGATTTCATCCTTCTCCCATAGGAATCTGATTCGTACCTATGCCTACCCTCTATTTATCATGTCATTTACCTTTTTTCCTCGTTCTTTGTCTCACAATGCTTTGCTAGCTGCTCATTTCATTGGTTTTGCTTATGCAGCACATTCTTAGAGCATCAATCAATCAATTAATTGTTGGGCATTTTCTTCTCATGTGATAAGCCTTCAAATTCATTCCAAGCTTTCAATGTGAGCATGAGATTTTCTAGGTGCATTTGGCCAATCACTTCCTTTCTTGCTGAGATTTTTTATTTTCCCTCACTTCATCTTTGTTCTTGTTTTGCTTATGCAGCACATTCTTAGAGCATCAATCAATCGATTAATTGTTGGGCATTTTGTTCTCATGCGATAAGCCTTCAAATTCATTCCAAGCTTTCAATGTGAGCATGAGATTTTCTGGTGCATTTGGCCAATCACTTCCTTTCTTGCTGAGATTTTTTATTTTCCCCACTTCATCTTTGTTCTTGTTTGAATACTCTTCCTCACCTTTTGTTTCATTCACTGCCATGTCGTCCTTGTTTCTTCTCCTTGGAGGGGGCAGGAAGCTACTTCACTGCAACTCTCCACTTCCATTGCATTTGTTTGAATAGTTTAAGTCTAACACTTGGAAACTGTTGAATATATATAGTTCTTTGATCGGTTATGCAGTTGTATCTACCTCTAACCGCTAATTGATATAATCACCTTCCTTCATAATATAACTTGCTGCTACGCCCATTCTGGGTAGTGCAGTTTTCTTCCTCTCATTTCCTTCTCTGTTTTCTTCTACTAACATTGGTATCAAAGCGTTTTTCCCAAGGAAACCCTTGATGGGTACAGGACTGTGGAACAGAATTTGAGAAAGCCCTAATAGGGCAAAAACTGAATTGGTCGATTCACAAAACTAGACGCAATTATATGATTCATCTTGTCTGGTGGAGTTTTACCAGAATCGTGTTTTTAATCACATTTTCCTGAATCGTGAAGTAAGTGAAAGCCCAATCGCTACATTTTTCCTGACGTGAATGAAGATGAAATTGAAATCACATCCTAAGTCGTAAACTGCGACGTGAATATAAAATCAAAATCGAGCATCCCTGATTAATGTATGGAGCCATAAGATTTTGACACTTGCAGAATTTTGAGATTGTGATAAAATAATCACAGGCAGCGAAGGCAGACCTGCTACGAACTTCGCGGATTATGACAAACGTCATAAAGAGGCTCTATTACTTCTCAAGTTGTCGGTGTCAAATGATATGATACCGGAGGTGCGGAATGCCACTATGGCAAGCACGTTGTGGACAAGTCTGAAAGAAAAATATTAAACATCGGAGAAGGGTCGGGTTTTATACCTAAAGAATATGCTCCTCCGTCAAGTTACAAGAAGGTGGGTCACTGTCGGAGCACCTACTTCGAATAAAAGACCTCCGAGATCAACTCGCTTCTATCAACAAGAAGGTTGATGAAGATGATATGGTGGCTCTAGTTCTGAACAATTTACCTTCCTCGTATGAATCTTTTGTGGAGGCTCTCCATTTAATGGGTGAGAGTCAAACTCTTACGTTTGACAAGGTGAGTTCCTACCTGTTGCAAAAGGAACGAAGACAGACACAGGCTCAAGAGTCCAGTTCTGGACAATCTGAGAGCGCTTTTGTTGCTCAGTCCAAAGGAAAGTGGAAGCGACAGGCTGATACATCGACTTCCTCTCCTAAATTTCAAGTGAAGTGTTACTATTGTCACAAACTTGGTCATGTGAAGAAGGATTGTCAGAAGCGACTAAATGCCCTGAAGAAGCGGAAGGGGCAGGCACATGTGGCAACAGTTGAACACGAGTCAGAAGATGAGTATGCCCTCATGGCATCTTGCTCGGATGGTGGCAGCCCTACTCGGTGCTGGTTTTTTTATTCCGGAGCATCACGACACTTCACATGTCAAAGAGATTGGTATGTCAATTTTCATGCTAATTTATGTTCTTCTGATTCAGTTACTTTAGGGATGGGAGATCACATGCTGTAGAAGGGATTGGGGATGTTCGTATTATGTTAAATAATAACACTAAACTGCTTGTGAAAAATGTTAGATATGTGCCTAACATGAATAAGAATTTGTTATCTATCAGTCAACTAACTGATAATCCTAATATCTCTGTAAACTTTTCTGGTAAACAATGTATTGTGTCTGATATCAAGCAAAATAAGGTTGTTGCCCTGGGGATTGGGCATGGTGGTCTATATAGACTTGTTGATCCTGCCACGGTCAACTTGCATGCCTTAGTTGTGGAAGGCAATACCAGTGTTTTGTGGCATGAAAGATATGGCCATCTCAACCTTCAGTATTTGGCCCGCCTTCATAGAGCCAACATGGTTGTTGGTTTGCCTCCTATCCAGGAAAAACAAGATATGTGTGTTGGTTGTTTTGCAGGAAAACAAAAGCGGAAACCTTTTCCCACTTTGAAGGTGTTTGGCGTGCAAAGGGGCTCTTGGATCTTGTGCATGCAGATCTATGTGAGCCATCGTGGAAGACTCCCACAGTCCTTGGTGCACGTTATTTTCTCTTGTTGGTGGATGATCATTCTCGGAGAATGTGGGTCTATTTTTTGAAGAAGTCTGATTGCTTTGCTTCTTTTGTCAAGTTCAAGGCCTTGGTGGAGAATCAAACCAGCCGGCGGATCAAGACTTTAAGATCCGATAATGGGGGTGAGTTCACCTCTAAACAGTTCGCAGATTTCTGTGGTAAAGAAGGGATTCAACGCCAGTTGACAACCCCATATACCCCACAACAGAATGGGGTGGTAGAAGACGAATCGAACCATCATGGAGATGGCAAGGTGCATGATGCACAGTCGAGGAGTGCCATATAAGTATTGGGGAGAAGCTGTTAATACAGCGGATATATATTCTCAATCGGAGTCCTTGCAAAGCCTTGCAGGAGATCACACCGGAAGAGGCTTGGTCCAAAATCAAACCAGAGGTATCAACATTTCGTGTTTTTGGTTCAGCTGCTTATACTTTGGTTCCTGATCATAAGAGGAGTAAGTTAGATTCCAAATGTTCTAGATATTTCTTTGTTGGTTATAGTGATCATTCTAAAGCCTATAGATTGATTGATACTTCCACTAATAAAATCATTGTTAGTCGGGATGTTGATGTAAAAGAAACAGTCTTTCTTTGGCTGTAATCAGCAAGGGGACCGAAAGGGGGCAGCAATCAGCAAGGGGTGGTAACAGAGATTGGTTCTCTTTCCTTGCCCAATGATGAGTCTGGTCCTTCTCATACTCCTCCACAGACTCCAGTACAGTCTATGCACTCTCTCGTTGAGACTTTTGAGTCTCCAAGAAATCAACTTGCGTTGGTTTCGCCTTCGGAAGCACCACAACCAGATCCCACATCCTCAGTTCAGCGGCGCCTAAGTGGTTTTACTCCACTATTCAGGATCTGAGGAAGGAAGAATTGTCTCCTCTCTTAGATGGACGGTCTCAACGAACTGGTAAGAAGATTGATTATTCTGAGCAAGCTCAATTTGCTCTTGCTTCTAATCTTCTTCACATTCCCAGAGCGGAGAAATACAACCATGCAACTAGAGTATGATGCCTTGATTAAAAATAATACCTGGAAGTTGGTGCCATTGCCTCCGGGAAACATCCCATTGGTTGTAAATGGGTGTATAAAATCAAGTGTAAAGCAGATGGTACTTTGGATAAGTACAAGGCTCGACTTGTTGCGAAAGGCTTATTGTGAAAGGCCTTTCGCAAAGCTATTATGTCCATTCTAGGTAGTGCAGTTTTCTTCCTCTCATTTCCTTCTTTGTTTTCTTACTGCTAACAAAACCTATAAAACATAGCCATAATAAGAATTACACAAAAATTAACATAATTTAAATAAATTAAAATTAATAATTATAGCTTAAAATAAACAATGGTACAAATATCATAAATATATAAATGTGAAACCACGCCAAGAGATGTCAATCTCGTGGATCATATCTTGAATTTTTCACATACCACGTTGATTAATAACTCCATTACCTTCTACACCAATTTCCCATTGATTGATGACAAATAGCATCCATCTAGCTATACTACTATGTCGGTCGAAAAAACATTTCCAAGAAAGGAAAAAAAAGCAGACTCTAAAATCACCCGCCCCTTGTATGGCCAAGATATTGCGATTTTCAGTTGACCTCTCGTAAGCTAAAAAAATTTAAGTGACGGTCAAATGAACATCGAATTTAAGGTTGAAATTGCCCTATAATGGTAAAATGGACACAAATTTAAGGTTGAACTTAAAATTGACAATTCTCTACATTACACTCCATCCCCGCTGCGTATCGGCTTAGTAAAAATATTAACTAGTCCAAATATCTTAAATACATCCATCTGAAATACACAGAGAGATATCAATCTTGAGATTATTATCTTGGATTTTTCACATGCCACATTGATTAATAACTCCATCACCTTCTTCACCAATTTCCCACTAACTAATGACAAATGGCATCCATCTAACTACACCACTAGGTCAAGGTTGCAAAAACCTTTCCACGGAAAAAACAAAAATATCTCCAAACTCCCTGTATGGCCAAGATATTACTACAATTCAATTGACTTCTCTAAGCAAAGCTTCTAAATGATGATCAAATCGAAGGTTGAAATTGTCCTATGACTGTAAAATGGACGCAAATTTAAGGTCGAACATCAAAAAAACTCACTACAGTACACTGCACCCCAGCTGCCACCATAGAATGCCTATCGGTGTAGTTAAAAAATTACATAACGCAAAACTAAGAGTTGAATTAGTTTTAGGCCAACTAGGTATCTAATCTTATATTTATTGTATTAATCTCATAGATGATGCATGTAGAAGCAATCCATCCAATTATATTTAAAGAGAGGTCTAGAAGTTAGACCTGAAACACCAGAAGAAAAAGGATACATCATACAACACAATTGCATCCAGATATGCTACTTAGATATATTTACCAATGGAAATCTAAAATAATTAAATACACATCAAAGTCTAGGTGTTGGACCAAAGCATTATCGTAAAGAAATCACCGTTTTGGGACCAATGCCTTTGAAACGATAAAGCTCAGCTTTGATCTTCTCAACAGGCATACTGCGCAAATGCTCTAAACACATCTTTCCCTGCTCTTTCATTAAAGTGTCCAAAATATTCCTGATTCGTGAAGCTTTTGTTTCGCCAAACCACCACATCTAATGGCATCCTCTACAGCCTTTGGATTGGCCAAGTGGACCTGTAAGTCCTATCTCATCATTAGTTTTGGCCAAAATTGCAATATAACAGGCATTAGAGAACAAAGGCCACAGTGTTCCATTAACCAGCATTCTAACTATGGGCATGCAGCAATGAAAAAACTTAAAAGAAAAGAGTCCGTACTTATTAAAACATAACAGTAAGGATCTACAGAGGAACTTACTTCATCCCAAGTACGAAACCTCTGCTTAAGTGAAGCAAAGGCTCGCCTGGAATTTGCTTCAGTTGTATTCTGTGACAATAGGGTACTTATCAAAGCATCCAACATTGATTCTTGTACTTCAAAAGGCGCAACCGCAGGAATAATCTCAGACTCCTTTTTATCAAAGTAGGAAACTATTTCAGTGTTGCCTTCGGTCTTCACATTTTCTGCACCACTTTTTTTGCGCAAAGGCAATAGCTGCTGTTGTGCTGTCAAAGGAACCGAGTCTTTCTCTTTTATTCTAGCCCTAAACTTTGCATATTCTTCAGGAATTCCATGCAATTCAAGCAGCCTGTCTCTGATTTTTCTGCATTCTTCAGAAAAGGTCTGATAAAATCAGGATAAGGTCCTCATTCTCAGTAACAGGAGAATTAGAGATCGAATTGCCAGAATTTAAATGGAATTTGACATTTGGACCTACTGAAGATGCAAAGTTTTGAGCTTTTAGTTCATTGCCAAGCTCTTCTCGTGGAAATACACAAGATTTATCAAAACCTTGACTAACAGGTTCAGCTCCATTCTCTTTGGTTGAACTTGTGCTGTATTTCAAAAAGCCTTGATCAATAACATCGTTTACAAGCTCGTCGCTTCTATCTTCATTATATTTCTTCACTTCTACAGAGTGATCAGCAGGCTGCTGAGCTAGAGTTTTACCCAAATCCTTGAGATTTTGATTGTGCCATTCAACCTTTGGTTCACTGTCAATCCCTTCTTCTAATAGTGGACGGGACCTCTTGAAAACATGACTAGAAGGTTCATTTTGCTGCTTTTTGACTGAACCTCTGCTGTATTTGTTGGATATACTATCAATTATTTCCTTTCCAATCTCCTGACTTATAACTCCATCAAATTTTTCTAAATGTTTGTCAGGCTTTTGAAGTGAATTATTGCCTGAATCCTGAGATTTTGAGTGTTCCTTCCCACCTTCGCATCTTTGCAAATCCCCTTGCTTAAAACTTCGCAGGATATCTCGAGATCTTGGCTTATATGTTCACTTCCACGCACTTTGTCACTACCAATCCTGCACTTCTTCACAATTGGATCAACATCTTTATTTCCATGCTGATCGCTTCTATCCTCGTTAGATTTCTTCATTTTTTTGTCAACCCGCTGGAGATTTTGACTAATCATTTGATTGCGGACTGCTTGTCCTAGAGCTGCAGAGGGTTTCTCAAAAGCTTGAATGAAAGGTCTATTTCTGCGCTTTTGGGCTGATTTTTTTGTATTTCTTGGCACCGTTATCAATGACTTCATTTATAGGCTTCTCACTTCTATCTCGACAGGACTTCTTAAAATTTTCGTCCGCCGGCTCGTTTCCAGATCGCTGAACCGAACCATTAACCAAATCTTTATGATTTTCACAGCTCCCTTCAAGCTTTAGTTCACGGCAAAGCTCTTCTCCTAAAGTTGCATGGGATTTCTGTAAATTTTCACTAGCAGGTGCATTCCCATGCTCTTTAGCTGAATTTGTGCTGTATTTGTTGGAGCTTTGATCAATGGTTTCATCTACAGGCTGCTCACTTGTCTTTCCATCAAATCCCTAATATTTTCGTTGGAGGGCTCAACTCCAGGCACACGAAGTAAATTATTACCTAAATCCTTGAGCTTTTGATTAGTCCTCTTAATCTTTCGTCTATTGTCAAGAACTTCACGGGGCATCTCAAAATTTCGTGTCACAGGAGCGATTTCAGGCTCCTAAGTGAGATTCTGCTGCCTTTTTGAAAGAAAACCTTATTTCCAACCGCCTCGCTAGCGTCTTTATCAAATTTATTCGAAGTTTGGTGAACTAAATTTTTGTCCAAACCCTTGAAACCTAGGCGATTCATTTCGGTTCTTTGAGAGCATTCCTTCAGATTTTGTGCACCTGATATTTTGGAGTAATTTTGCAAAGATCCTAAACGTAGGCGTCTTTTAGCCTTAGCAATATGATGCTGGAGGCTGGACAGCATACCTTGTTTAGAAGAGGTGGAAGAGAGAGAGCTGTGGCAATTCAAATCCCCAAAATCCTCGTTTTTGGTGAGGACATGCCTTGAACTTCATCTTCTTCTTCAAAATGGAGTCTACGTTTTGCTCTGGGGTTAGCCAATCCTTTGTTGACGGACTTCAGAGTTTCCCTGCGCTCCATTTCGGGGCTGCCAGTGCTTTCAGTACTGCAATTGCACTTTGGACTGAATTCTGAATCCATGGAGTCGTTCCGGAACTTCTTTCTCCTCATTTTTCTGCTGCTAGTGTGGAGCGGTGGCTATTGCGTGCATGTAGGCAAGCCGGGAAATAGCGGCTACGTGCGTGAATGTACGCCATGGAAGTGGAACGGACTCGAAGAAACGTTCAATCTCGTGCAATCTTGTGCAAAATGGCATAAAACCAGATATATGGACTATTGTGGTTGATATTTATGCGGAAAGCTTTCTTGGCTATTGCTATGATTTTAACAAACAATGGCACAATGTAGGAGGAAGTTAAAAAAAGATCATGTGGAAAGGAAATTGGCATAATGAGAGAGATGAGAACCACCATGTTACATGTAGAAGTTTACAAGATGTTGATACATTGGAGAGTAATAAGGCGCTTTTTTTCTTCTTTTTAAATTTAGTATGAGCAATGTAAGGTCTTGAGCCTTGTGGATTGTTAAAAGTCGTATTTCTAGAGGGAGTTGTTGGCAACTACCTCATGAAATGGGTGGGAGAGGAATATCTTGGAGGTTCTTCACATCCCATGGAGGACCAATGTATCTATCAAATTTAATCACGACAAAACGATTTTGAGTGGTTTTCCACCAATGTTGTCGACAAAATGCAATCACTTGGTGAATTACTTCATAGACTAGCAATTGCACGTGAAATGTGCAATGAAAATGTCGAAAGGGATGTGTTGGAGAAGTTAAATTGGAAGGAGCGAAACGGTATAAGATATAAATATCTACACAATGCACAAACATGTTAAAGGGGGCTACAAAGTCAAAATGTCGTAATTGACATAGATTTTAACTCACTTGTCATAATTAGCAAGTTCGCTCTAATATAACATGATACTAATTTGGTAAAGTTGCATGCATTGTTGGATACAAAGTGGGCTATGTAATGAAGAAATCCAATGCAAAGAGACATGACATGTTAAAACAGTGGGCTTAGAGGTGGTTTTGAGTTGGAGAGTGTTTTTGGTGATGCATAATGGAGATTTGAATGTAAATTTTGGGGCGGATATATGCCTAGGGCCAAACTCATTGTCGATCTTGGAAAGAATTCAATCTAAATGTCAATCGTATGCAGTATGTAAGGAGAGATGAGGCAAATGAAGCTACCACTTTGTTGTTTCTAGGTTCGAGAGCCATGTGAGTAGATCATAATTATGAGCGCGTCAAAGATCTTGTAAGGTCTACCGAGTGCATAAAGCTTGAGTCATCTACTACCTTGTGTAGCTTTGTGGATCTGAGTTAGATGCTTAATGTGTTTGTTCATTATGAGTTGGAAACTAGAGCATGTCGTGGAGGTAATGCTTGGCGGATCCTATTGATGACACAACATATGTGTTTGCAGGCATGATATATTGGGAAACAATGTAGAGTGTGGGGCCCACCAAGCAGACTTACCAAATACGTGGAAGAAGTTGAAAAGGAGGGAGTAAATTAGGTGAAGATGAAGATGGGCAATGAATATGGTGGTTGAGTGAGGATAATTCGCAGGGTTGACTAAACATTATGGGGAACCAATAGAAACATTTGTCTCCTATAGCAACACGTCTTTTTGTGAAACGTATGTAGGAGAAAGAGGGTGTGATTTGTAAGTCTTGTAGAAACATTTTTTAGATATCACAAATGAAAGGAGTGGTCATGGGCTTCATTATTTTTATATTTAATTGTTTTATGATGTTTAGGCTTTCTTTGATTACTGACTTCTTTCTACATCGAGTAAATACAAATGAAAATTAATGTTCAACATTCTTTCCCATCGTGTTACATATGATGATAGTTTTACATGATGCATGCACGTTTATAAACATTTTAATCTTTAGTACACTCCTTGCATTTTAAGACTCGAACCTCATACAGCATATCCACGTAGTGTTTGATTCAAACTCAAGACTGCTTTGCATTCCACCCATGCTTAAAATGGGAAGCGGGAAATTCTACGTAGATGCTTATGAATGGTTATTGTACGATGGAAAAATGGCATGCGAGCATGGGAATCTACAAGTAACTCTTCCTTGTACCCGACCTCCCGAGGTCGTGCTCAAAACCGGCTGGTGAATGTGGAATATATATGGATATAGACAAACTAGTTGGGCAATCTTATATCCTCAATACGCAATAATGGAATCTACGAATCTAAGGCGAAGAAGGCCCTCCTAACCTGAATTGGTGTAATGGATTGTTCGGATATAATAGTTGTTCGGAGGCTCCAATCAATGTCGAGCTCTGTCGAGATCCTGTTTATTGGTTGTTGGATACGTGGGAAGTGACCTGTGGGAGCTTCATGTATATTTCTAGACAAGGTCATGAAAATGGTGATGGGAGGTGTAGTGGATTCTCCAGGGTTTTATGGACGATTCTCTGGTCTAGTCCAGAAATCCTTAGCTTGATTGGCTACTACGTTTAATAAGGAGAATTGTGTAATGATGTCTGGTGGAAGTGGTGAGGACCTAAATACTAGTGTTCATAAACCAACATCAATGTCTGATTGATTAATAGGCCCGTTGGGTTGTGGGACCTGTGGATCACAACCATAAGTTCATGGTTGTGTCGGACCTCCTATGGTCATGTGAAGAGTTAATCTCTCCTTCCGATTATCCAATAATCATACGCCTTTTCAACCTCTATGTTTAGAACTAGAAGTTGTGTAATTTTCTCAGAATACCTTACAGGTGTTCTAGCAACTTGAATGCGTAAGCTAGTATCTATGTCAACGAGGAGGTCTCCTGCGTTAGGTTGTGGAACTAAAGGATCGCAACCAAATACTTGTTCTCTTTCGAGTCCTCAGACATACGGTCATGGATGCCCTATCAAGGCAATCTATAGTTAGGATGATTTGACCAAAATGTGTATGCCTTGTCGTCTTCAATATTTAACTCTCTCAATTGTTCACTAATTGCTCGTAGGTTTGTCGTTGCTCGAAAGACATGTACGTATCCTAAGGTCTTGATCTATATCAGCTAGTGTTGTGGGGAGATTTGGTTGAGGCACTATTGGTTCAAATATGTATTCTCTGGGCTCTCTAGGTCCCGTGATTGTCATGCAAAATGATTCAACTTTTAACTAAAACTAATAAACTAATTATGAAAGATGTATCTACACTATGCATGTATTCTTTTATTTTTGTATTTTCGATGAAGTATTTTAACGAAATTAAAAGAGCAGCTATTCTAATATATTTAGAAAATGGACAACTAATCTAGTAACAGAATTAAAACAAACAAAGTAGCCCGGTGTAGCTATTTGCCTGTGCAGTTGTGAATTTATCCTAAATATCTAAGCAACTAATTGTTTTAAATTGAAAGACTCTCGATCCTACCTCAGAAGTGAGGAATGAATCATAGTTTCTCAGAAACTATCAATCCCCACAGCTTCCCCGCATATCGAGAAGCAAGCTTGACTAAATAAAATAATTTACTACTCTATTTGATACGTTGTAACTAGAACTTTGATAGCTCAAACCTGGAGTTTACATAACAATGGTAAATCTAGTTGTGTGTGACTTCATCCCCTCAGTGTGATCTCCTCGTTCCTTCGTGTTCTCGTGAATCCAGAAAAGCATGTATATGATAGCATCAGTAGAAGAAGGTACTCGAACAATGGCAGCTTTGGATATAGACCGAATACAATGCGAGTAAGAGAGGATAGTGCAAGTGAACAGAGCTTGACTATGTAATTCCTAGCGGGATTTATTACGAGAATACAACACAAATGCGCCTGAGAATTCTAAAAGCTATCTTTTCTTACCAGACAAAACCTCTGAACTCTAAATGGATTCTAATCTAAGAATGAAACTACCTTACTCTAAACTAGTTTGCATGGAACAACAATGAAGCAAGATTGAAACAAGAAGATCAAATGACCTCTAAACAACAAAGGAAGACTAACAATGGATGTAAAACATGAAACTATTGGAATTCTAAGCAAGAAACTCAAAATACTAAATGATTAAACAGAGAAGGAGAGGGGCCATTTGTTTGAAAACAAGTTGGCTATTTATAGCAAATGAATTCACTAGAAGGTAACTTGGAATGGAACTCTTTTACCATTAAACAAAGAGAAAACACTATTCATAGGGCGGCCAAAACATAAATGCAAAGAAAAGTAGCTGAAAAATGTGGATAGAAATTGAAATTTTACGTTTGACGTGATCATTGGAACTTTCTAAAACGCGTGCACAGCAGACGCGCCACATGCAGGCGGTGGTTACAGGGACCGCCACCTGTCCCGGGTGGCGGTCTCATCACTTAAGACCAAAATGCAAGGAAAAGAGGGGGAAGAGGGTAGAACAAAGCACGCAAAGGCCGGGTGAGGCATGCAGGATACAAATGTATACTTGGCGAGCTTTTCTGGATCTCGAACACCTTGCGAGGAGACCTGTATCATCATTGGGGTATGTGTAACATCAAACCGGTGGGGAAGTATGCAAGACAAATTTTGGTACGTACATATTACCCCCTCGAAGAAGCATCTTAGCCATGAAGAGGCATAAAACGATGGATCCGAGTATGGCGGTCCCGAAATGGGGAGTTAGGAGTTATACCTGACACACCCGTGTGTCTGGAAAGTCGCCATCCAAAATCCCACTATCTGCAAAATGAAAAAGGGGACTCAAGTGCAGATAGATAAAATAAATTGAGAAATAAAACTAAATTGATATGAAATGAGGACTTACCATCTGCGTGGGGTTTAGAACTTACCTCCGTTGACGCTCCAACCCTACGAAAGACATTCAAAATCAATTTTAGAAAGCTATATATATATATAATGAACTCATTTTACTATTCATTTGCACGGATTGATTTGATAGTTTTTGAGCTCTGGGACCCATGGTGACGGTTTTCGATGAGAGTATAGTCAAAATGTTCGTGGTGAGATAGTGATCATGCCTCCGAGAGCGGAACATCAACCCGCGAAGTCTCAGGTTAGTTCTTCTCAATTTATTGTTTTTGAACCTAAAATGTAGAAATGATAAAATCTTTGTCTTGGGGGTTATTTTTGAAAATGCTAGTTTTAAATGAGTCTCTAGGGGGCGCCCATAGGGTAGGTCTTTATTTTAGTAAAATGGTGTTTTTGTGCATTTTTAATGCGTTTTTAGGGCTTGCGAGCCATTCACGGGTTCGGGACAAGACCACCGCCCTACACAGTAAGGCGGCGATTCGGGACCGCCGCTTACACAGGGAGCGGTTCCACAACAATGAATGCAAAAAAAAGATGTTTTATTTACTTGTTTTTACATTTTTACATGTTCTTGTTAGCTTTTCTAGTCGAATTTTGTTACTAACTTACTCTTTTTTTGTGTTTTTTGGGTGGATGTAGGAGGAGTACATTAGATGGAGTCGAGAGGGAGTGTGATTGGCTCCCAACAGTGTTAGAGGCACTCACTCAGGCAGAGCGAGATACTCTTCAAAGGGCTGGCATTTGGAGGATTGCACAGGTCCCTCACGTTGCACCTGCTAGTCACATATTATGTGACTTATTTTCATATTGGGATGTGGATCGAACACTTTCCGATTTCCAGGAGTTAGGGGTGAGTGGACCATCACCCTAGAGGACGTTTATCGCATATTGGGGTCCCGATTCTTGGGAGGCGGTTGTCTCTTAAGACAGCAGTGTCGAGATCTCAGGTGGTTCAGTGGGCCACTTATATGGGGGATGTCGTTGTTTCCATGGGGTCGAAGAAGGGGGTGAAGGTCCGCTCCATTGTTGAGTCAGATATTCCTATGCTCTACAAGGCTATCATGGGCATCCTTGCTTCAAGATTGATTGGGGACAAGGGAGGGGACACTCTCTTATATTGTTGGGCTCCCATCATTGCATAGATTGAGGGCCATGGCCACATTTACACTTGGGGAGCAGACATCCTCGGGACCACCTACCATGATTTATACAGGGTGGTTAGACTACAGGGACAGTCATTGAGCCACCCCACTCTTGTCATGAGTTGGGTGTATGAGCACATCATTCCGTATGGGAGAGGTGTACAGCAAAGGATCCTAGGGTCATCAGGGCAGTGAGGTGGACAGGATGACCATTCTTAGAGCGCCTCACCAGCCTAGTGGCCTCTTTGACCACTACAGACATGGAGGCTACTCCTTATCAAGCCATGACATGGTTATGGGGAGAGGAGACTGTTACATTGATCACTTGCCACACTACTAGGTCAAGTGGTAGATAGGGGGAAGTTGAGACCCACCCTTTAACAGTACCACAACAGCCGAGTCTCTTGTATATTGACATGTTTCCTCTAGCAGCCAGTGTATAGATCTATTCGTGAGGCTCGGGGAGGTCCTAGAGGCCGGGGTTGGACTATGGTCACTCCTAGTGTTCCCATCGCAGCTAGGAGGGTGGTTCGTGCTCGAGGGGTAGCCAGTGCTCCTTGAGCACCTTTACTTCAGATTGCCACCGGTCCTGCCCATAGCAGAGATGAGCCCATTGACGTGGACTCTAAGTCTGAGGAGTTCACTGGGGGAGAGACAGAGGAGGAGATAAAGGAGACAGAGACCGGAGGGACAGTGAGGAGGATGACAACAATTCTGAGTGGCATGACACTTAGGATATCCTGCGGGCCGAGAGGGCAGAGCGAGAGCGCAGAGAAGGTGACTTTGATTTCAGAGGAGTTGCCTTCTCAGGATTTAGGGGGAGATGGCGAGTCCGTGGCAGGCCGTCACATTGCTCCAGATGTGGGAGAGGGACGACGCAGATCGGCCAATGTCATGTCGGTGCACACGGATCCCAGAGATCCTACCTAGAGGCCTGAGATCCGAGTGAGTTACTACTCCTTTCTTGACTTTGCTTTAGTTAGAATTGTTTAGTTGTTATTTCCTTTTGTTGTTTTGTTTATCTTTGGTTTTATTTTGGACAACTTTCTAACTTGTGTGTTTCTCCTTTTTATTTGCAGCGACTGTTGAGGGATGGCGAGACTTGATTCGCCAGGTGTGCGCTGACACTCTATTGCTCCCTTCATGGTACCCAATCCAAGCTCACTTTGAGGACGTGGGGAGCCCTCAAGCCAACCAGTCGACATACAAATGTCTTTGCCCCTGTCTGGAAGGCGAAAAAGATCATTACCTCCCTCCGCACCGAGCTGGCTAGATATAGGACTGCTGAGCGCTTGATGAGGAGGAGTCGCTCTCATAGTGAGACCACAGCTGCTGGCCGTGATCGTGAGCCCTCCGTCCATTCAGAGCGTCATCACAACAGGAGTCCTAGGCGCGGCCATACACCCTCTGAGGGATCTCGCAGAGATTGAGAGATCATAGTGTCTTTTTGTAGTGACTTTTGGTTAGATATTTGTACGTTTGTTTTGTATTTTGCGGGCTCATTGAGCGTTTTGACCATGCCTTAGTGCATGATGGCATTGTACATGAAACACCATATATATATATATATATATATATATATCTTTTTGGATCTAGACTCTTGGTGCCTAGAATTTTGTGACTCGTTTCCATATGTATACTAGATGTTTTTAGAGTATTTGTTTTCATGCTTTTCAGAATGTATGCAATGGATGACAAATGATAGTAAATAGAATGTTTTACTTTGTATGCTTTTGTAATGCTGATATGCGATGACGAACACATTGTAGTATTGAACTTTTGACCTCTTTGGGCAATGTCTATGATTTCTTCTTATGTTGGCAAAACATGATGAATGTATAGTGATAAAGAGATGAACTTGCCCCATTCCCAACTCTACGCAACCAGTAAGATGCGAGGGCTCTACACCAAGAGTTGGGAAGGGCACAAATCAGCATGAGTCCTGACCGAATGGAAAATCGAGAGATAGAAACCAAACTTAGACCTACATACTTACCCTACTCGTAACTACCACCAAGCTCGGAAGGCCACTTACTTTCCAGGTTTACCTAGACTTAGATCTATAAATGGCAACCTGGTTGACAAAATCTGGTTTTGAGGATTTGATCTCTTTGGAATTTGGACATTTGTTTTCACTTAATATAATTTGATTTGTATTTCTAGAATACCAAGATTTGTTAATTTGTGTGAATGGACCCCCCACACCCTGCCTCATGCCACTAGTAAGAAGCATGGGTTTGTCACCAAAGGCAAGATATAGGCGAGTAAGGGCACTTCTTTCCTTTCCCAACCTCACACCACCAATAAGAGATGTGGGCTTATCACCGAAGGTTGGTGGGGCAAAGAAGTGTGTAAAATAAAATATTCTGTTTGCTTGGCATTTTTTATTCTATTTGATTTTGACATTTTTGATCTGTGACTTTGGGATATCCTTTCTTTCAAAGAGACTTAAGAGGGATAGATGTGACACCAAGAAGCTTCTAGAATAGACCGTAGGTAAGGACAACTTCACCTAGTAGAAAGAAAGAGCAAAACCAAGTATGCAGGCCTTGGTATGGTTTTCGTCAATACTTGTCTGTCAAACTTGATGAGAAGATTTGAAATTACTTGATGATGTTTGAAGAGATGTGATTTGAAATATTTTGCCAATATTTTCAGAAATTTGTAATAGATTGCTTAAGAGTAAGTTCCTTGACTACAATTTTTACGAAATGAGTGGACAAAATGAAACAACTAAGATGACTAATGCAATGTAGGTAGCTATAATATACAAATGGTGATTTTGATGTCTTATGTGTAAAACCATTTAAGATGCAAGCAATCGATAGCTTATTGAATTCCTCACCTTCTAGTGTGCATAAGAGATATGCACCGCTTTCCGTGTTCTTTCATGACTCGGTATGGGCTCCAACCACTGGGCCGGAACTTCCTTCCTTCGCGGTTTTCTTATCAATCTGGCTGTCTAGTCTTAGAACTAGATCTCCCTCATATATTTCTCGCTCATAGACTTTTTTTTGTTATACTATGCTGACACATCCAAATAACATAGGCTTTGTCTTGTTGTTCGGCATTTAGCCTAGCCTCGCCAAGACTTTCCAGCTGAGAGATGTGTGCCTCCTCGTAAGCTTCTTCATCCAAAATCCGTTGTAATGAGATGTGGAGACTGGGTATTTCAATCTCAATCGGGAGAACTCGTCACCCGAATACCAACGAGAAAGGGGTTGCTCCTGTTGGTGTTCTTATTGAGGTTCAATGGGCCCACAAGGCCGGATATAGTTTTAGATGCCAATCTCACTTGTTCTCCTTGACTATTTTGAGGAGAATAGCCTTTAATGTTTTGTTTGTTGCTTCGGCTTGCCCATTGGCTTGAGGGTAGTAAAGAGAGGCCGTGTGATGGTTTATTTTGAATTTGCTGCATAACTCACGGACCTCATCATTTTTAAAGGATGTACCATTATCTGAGATAATGACTTGTGGGACACCATACCTGCAAATGATTTGGTTCAGAATGAACTTGCAATTACCGAACTTGGTACGGTGGTGAGAGGCATGGCCTCTACCCATTTGGTAAAATATTATGTGGCCGTAATTATAAAATTATGGCCATCGAGTTAATGAGGGAGAGAATTTCCTATCAAATATAGACCCCATGTGAGAAGGGCCACAGGTTACTTATTGTTGTAGGGATTGTGCTAGCATGTGAATCTCGTGAGAGAATTCTTGGCATTTGTGGCACTTACGTACAAACTCTACTACGTCATGTTCGAGAGTGGGCCAAAAATAGCCCATCCGATGTATTTTGCAAGCAGTGGCGTGACCACCGAAGTGGCCTCCACATATCCCACTATGGGATTCATAAATAATCTTCTTGGATTCTTCTGTGTCGACGCATCTTAGAAGCATGTCGTCGAAGGCTTTACGATAGAGTACTTGTTCTAAAACAACATATTTAGCAGTGATAATGCGTAACCACCTTCTTTGTTGCGACGTGGCACTTTCCGGGTATGTGTGGTCCATGATAAAATTGATGATATCAGTGTACCAGGGACATGTAGAGATGGGGGCCTGGTTTTGACAAAGTATATACACTCATCAGGAAAGTCTAGATTTACCAAATCACCTCCATCTAATGGATTGTCAGCTAACCAATCCATTAATGATTTGTCCCTTAATGGATTTTTGGTTTACAAATGTTAACTCAAATTCACCCATTAAGGTTATGAAATGCCCAGCCTTTTTAGATAAAGACCCTTGCGTGAGGAATGTTCGTAAATGATCTGTCTTTACAATGACCCTTGTTTCTTGGTTTAACATGTAATGTCTTAAATTTTTTTGCAAAGACTATGGCAAGGCATTCTCTCTCTGCCTGTGTATAACGTGTTTCATAATCGAGCAACGTTCAACTAATGAAATAGATCGCACGCTTTCGCTTTATCATTGTCTTCTTGAGCTAAAGCATGCAAAGCAGGCTAACGAGACATCGGTGGCCCATGAGTATAGGATCAAAGGGTGGTCCGGTCTCTCGAGGCATTAACGTGGGTGGAGACAACAAGAAGCGTTTAACTACTTCAAATGCCTCGCCGCATTCTTCAATCCAATCAATGCTATAATCTTTCTTTAATAGACTGTTGATTGGATGAATGGCAAAACTTAAATCTGGGATGAACCTTCGGATTACACCGAGTTTCCCAAGAAATAACCCGATTCCGCACTCGTTTGATGGTGGAATCATTTTGAGAACATCTCGATTTTGGGCCGGATCGACATCAATCCTCATGAAGATATAATGTAGCCTTGAAGTTTACCTCCTGTCACACCAAACACGCACTTCTCTGGGTTTAATGTGATGCCATATTCAATTAATCATGAGAGGATGATACGAAGTACTTCGGATAATCACAACGCTTCTTGGCCTCGGCCGATGAAGTCATGCACATATGATTCCACAATTTTATGGATAAGATCGTGGAATATGTATGTCATTTCCCGTTGATACGTAGTGTCGGCATTCTTAAGACCAAATGGCATGACAAACAGAAAGCAATAAGTTCCCCAGGAGTTATGAATGTAGTTTTGGCTTGATCTTGTTCAGATATTTTAATTTGATTATACCCTGAGAACCCATCCATGAGGGACAATAGTTCAAATCCAACTATTGCATCAACAATAACATCAATGGATGGTAACGGAAGTCATCCTTGGGACAAGCTTTGTTAATATCCCGAAAATCTATGCAAATGTGTATCTTCCCATTCTTTTTTAGAACATGGATGATATTAGATACCCATTGTGAATAGTCAACGAGTTTGATGAATCCCACTTGGAGAAGTTTTATTACTTCCTCTTTTACCATGAGAGCCACTTTTGGCTTCATTGGTCTTGACTTTTGTTTAATTGGTTTTGCATCTAGTTTAGTGACAAGGTTATGTACCACGATGTGTGGTGCAATGCCCGTCATTTCTTTATAGTTAAATGTGAAAGCCTTTTGATGTTCTTTGAGGATTTGGGTGTGTATTTCTATCTCCTCCGGAGTTAATGAGGATCCCAACTTCAAAATTTTGGTTCTTCCTCTGTTCCGATGTTTATGTCAATGGTTTCTTCTATTAAAGAAGTGTTACCTTCTTCAAATTCGTGGGGTTGGAGGTCGCTCCAAAGCTTTCTCCGTCTTCTACCTTGTAGATGTCGAGATCCTTTTGTGGAGGAGACTCTACCATGGGATTTCCAAAATAGGAAGAGGAATGTGGTATTAGGGAAAGATCCACTATGTGGTAAGCAAGGTGTAGCTCCACATAGGCGTTTAGATATTCGAGAGTGACTCTATCATCGTCAAAGTGATCCATGATAGGAAAATCATTCTTAGCTTCTCCATGAGTTAGGAGTGGGTTTGTTGGTATTTTACGTACCAACGGTTCAGTACGAAGTGATACCGTGAAACTTGTATCTTCCAACTCACTATTTGGAGTGAAACGGAAGCTGAGGTTGCTATTGAATCGTGAGAAGGTTCTGCTCTCATGGGATTGCTTCAATTGATATGAAGTTGAATCCTTGCTTAGATCTAATACCGTTGTTTTGTAGGGTTGTAAATGTTCAAATTAGTTTGATATACCTTAAAGACTTGGTCTCGCAACTAGTCATGAGTCTCCTAAAGACTCTAATGTTATCGATACCCATTCTTTTGGCTAGGATGAGGCCAAGGAGGAGAGCTTCGTACTCAACTCCATTGTTCATACATTCAAAGTTTAATTTAAAGGCAAAAGGTAGGATCTTTCCCTCAGGTGAAGTAAAGATCACTCCTGCCCTAGCTCCAAAGCGACATCTAGCTCCATCGAAGTGGAGAGTCCAATATTTGCTTGGAAAATTGATGTTGGGATATTTGTCGTATCTATTTCTTCTACTTCGGTTACTTCTACCATAAAAACTTCGTCTGATGGAAGAGAAGCAATTCCTAGGGTGCATCCCATACCCATAGAATCAAATGGTAGGAGAATAGGTAAGTCTTTCTCTAGCAACTCGACAATTTTTGTGGTAGTCGCCAGGGACACTGCTTTCTATGATGTTGGTCTCATTTTGAGTGCTAGAATGCCCTCAACTAGATTTGTAATTTCCAATTATGTGGTGGGTATCAACTTCTCTTTGGTTTTGAATTAATTGGTTTGCTAAGTTGATTTGTTGGGAGTTCAAACTCGAGTGAACGCCTAGTCTTTTCTTCAAATCAACTAGGTGTATATCGAAGGGTTTTGGGTTACCTTGTGCCACAAATATTTTTCCTAAGTGTAGAAATCTCATTTCTTGGAATAGCGTGGAAGGGATTGCCTTCACGCGTGTATCCTTAGTCGACCGAGATCATATTTTAGTTGGTTTCCCGATCTATAATATAAAATTCGGTGAGGACCGTCTTGGGTCCTAAAGTGACTGGTAAAACTATGGTTCCAATTGAAGTGGCCTTGAGGCTATCATAACCTCTTAGCATATTTCATGTTGTGGAATAGTTTGTCTCTCCATATCCTAAATTTTGAAGAAAATCGAAGGGGACTATGTTAACTGCTGCCCCATCGTCAATCATTGCGCGTTTAACATAATTATTGTAAACCCATACTTGTAAATGTAAAGTTGGGTCGCCTCTTCATTCAAATTTCAACGTATGTTGAATTTTACTTATATCAAATATAAACTCAGTATCCCTATCTGGCTGTCCTGGAGGGTAGACGTTAAAGTTTACATGGTTTACTTGCATTTCCGGAGGAGTGATGTTGATTAGATGACCAAGGCCTAATGCTTCTAAGAGGGCAGCCCTATGGGTGGGAGAGTTCTTTAACAAATCCAAAAGGAGATGTGAGAGAAGGTTTTAGTTAAGTCATTAATTAAATCATAGGCACCTATGGGTTTTACTAACGTTTGTTGAATGTTGTCTAGCTCCAATGGATAACTTGGAGTTGGTTGAGAAGAATAATCTCGTGTTCTTGTTATGGTTTCTATGGGTAGCTCGGTGTCTAACTCTACCAAACCAACTATCTTAGTTTGGGGTCGAGTTCCTAATTGGGGTGCGACCGGTGGATTTAATGAAGTTGAAGCTTCATGATCATTGTTTCTTGTTATAACACCCTTGTTTGTTCCGCCAGGATCTAGCCTTATTGTAGGATGGTTCGGGAGTGGATCATTAAAGATCTTGAGGGGTGCATTTTGAGGGGAAACTTCCCTGTATAAGTGTTTGGTGTGGGTACTACAGAATTTGCTAAAAAAATATCTATAAAGAGTTGTTTTTGATCTTCTAGAAAACGCTGCATGAATTTATTGTAGTCACGACAAGTCCTAGTATCGTGGCCTTGAATCTTGTGGAAACCACAATAAAAATTGGGATTATAATTTCGAGGTTATTGATTTAAAACTTGTTGTGGCCCAAAATTCTGATAAGGTTGTTGGTTGTTAGAGTTAAAATTTTGAGGTTGTTGCCTTTGGTTTTGACTCTAATATCCAGTTGGGTTTCGATTTGGACCTTGTGTTTGGATTTGTCGTCATTGTTTGTTGTGGTCGTGGTGGATGATTAAAATCCATCGTGTTAATTATTTCACAACATTTTCTCTTTTAGTTTGGTGGCTTACTCCATCTCGTCAGTAACTCGTGGTTCTTGTTAAGGATCTTAGGTCCTTGATTAGCATTCCCAGTATTAGGATAGGCCACGGTGTTTTGATTGGGAGTGGTTAATTTCCCATTTGTCCCATATGTCTTACAACCACTATCTATCGTTGCTTGGTCGATTCGGAGAGCACTCTCAAGTACTTCATCATAAGTTCTTAGTGGGAACTTCTGGACTTCTTCCTTTATCTCTCTATTGAGAGAATGAAGGAATAAATTGCATAGTTCCATTTGATCCATGTTTGGAGCACTTGTTGATGAGTAGAGAACCATATGCCATATTTGAATAAAATGAGCAAATGGATTCATTATGTTCTTGTTTAATATGCAAGAATTCCCTTGATTCCTATTCTTAACAATTTGTTCATATCAAAAGCTTTGATGAACTCTGACACGAGTTGTTTAAATGAGTGTATCGAGGCTTTAGGTATTCTGTAATACCAATCAAGGGCGATACCCTCTAAGGTTTTAGGGAATATCTTAGCAACAACCCCATCCCAATGGAGTAATTCTCCCGTATGGATGTGGCATAGGCTTTAATGTGTGCATTCGGATCTCCTTCCCTTTTATTTGGGTAAATCGAGAAGAGGTCTCTGGAAGCATAACGCTTCGTATGGTTAAATCTAGGGATCTTTTAAATATTCCTAATAAGTTCTACCACATAGGCCTCGACCATCGATGGTGCTTCTCACGAGGGGTGGGGGTGGCACGGTTTGTTGATATGGCATAGCGTATGCATTTGGTCATAGGACATAAGGGAATCTCTCGTGGTTGAATGAACATCCCAGAGAAGAGAACATGTCTCATTGTGGTGATTTCGAATAAATGTTTAAGTAGGGAGGAACATTGTTTTGGTATGGGTTGTTTGGTGCTGTATGAGGTATCATATTTTCAATCGGAGCTGCAAGCTTGAAAACGCAATCTAGGCTGGTGTTTGTTCATGGGTAATTATACGAATGTTGAGGAGGCATGCCTAACGTGCATGTTCCCGTAAAGAGGTCAACCCGACTAGGGTGATGCAGAGGGTCAGATTCCGCTTGCCCAAAATATGAATTTTTATTTGCTTGAGCAAGTTCCAATCCTCTAACCTTCTCAACTAAGGTTAAAATGACCTCTATTGGCAAAGACACGGTGTTTTTCCTTAATGGCGTTTGTTGTATACCTTGAGGTTGTAGAAGGGGCATGATACCTCGCTATGAATTGGTCATTGCCTGACTGCCAAGCTTCACCGAGGGTATTTCCCATAGGTGGAGGAATGGGGGTGTTTTCTTGGGAGTAAGGTATCATATTGTATTCAGCAAACTCCCTATAGGTTAGTACATGTTTTGGAAGCGTTGTTCACTTCTAGCAGTAGCGTGCTAAGTACTCCTCATCCAAAAATGGGAGTGGATCTGACTCGTCTACATCGATCCGTGGTCTAAACAAGACCCTGAGGAGATGAAATGGATTCTCCAAGAACGCTCATATCATGTTAGAGCCCGAGGGCTCTGGGTTGTTGTGTTTGTGCAAGCTAATCCAACTCCTCAATTCGGAATGAAGAACTCGGAACTAGTTCTTCGAGGGGGAGTTTGAGATGACAAATAATTACTTGAATAGTTATCACCCCACGCAGAAAGCGAGGGTGATGGTCATTTCATTTGTTTGACCATAATTTGCTTCGAGACCGAGAGAGGTTTGCTTATATGCGTCGTATCTCGACATATTCTGGGGTATATGAATACCCGCAAAATAATGGGAAAGAGAAAAGGTGGATGAAATAAATGAAAATAAAAGAGGAAGAAATGTTTGATTCACATCGGAGTTCACCAATTTTATCGGTGAAGCCGATGTAAAGGTTAATGAGGTAGAGAAGGTGAAATACTTGTTTGTTTTACGTCGAGTTCACCAATTTTGTACAATGGAAAATGACATGCGAGCATGGGAATCTACAATTAATTCTTCCTCATACCCAACCTCCTCAAATTAAAAGAGCAAATATTCTAATATATTTAGAAAATGGACAACTAATCTAGTAATGCAATTAAAACAAACAAAGTAGCCCTGTAGCTATTTACCCGTAGCTTGTGAATTTATCCTAAATATCTAAGCAACTAATTGTTTTAAATTAAAAGACTCTCGATCCTACCTCAGAAGTGAGGAATGAATCATAGTTTCTCAAAAACTATCAATCCCCACTTCTTTCCCGCGATATCGAGAGCGAGCTGACTCGAAATAAGATAATTTACTACTCTATTTAATACGTCAGTAACTTAACTTTGATAGCTCAAACTTGGAGTTTAAAGAACATAGTGGTAAATCTAGTTGTGTGTGACTTTGTCCCCTCAGTGTGATCTCCTCATTCCTTCGTGTTCTCGTGAATCTAGAAAAGTGTGTATATGATAGCATCAATAGAAGAAGGTACTGGAACAATGGAATCTTTGGATATAGACCGAATACAATGCGAGTAAGAGAGGGATAATGCAAGTGAACAAAGCTTGATTATGCAATTCCTAGCGGGATTTATCATGGGGAATACAACACAAATGCATCGAGAGTTCTAAGCTATCTTTTGTGACCAAACAAAACCTGTAACTCTAAATGGATTCCAATCTAAGAATGAAACTACCATACTCTAAACTTGTTTCGCATGGAACAACAATGAAGCAAGGTTGAAACAAGAAGATTAAATGACCTCTAAACAACAAAGGAAGACTAATGGGATGCAAACATAAAACTATTGGAATTCTAAGCAAGAAACTCAAAAGACTCGGATGATTAAACAAAGAAGGAGAGGGGCCATTTGTTTGAAAACAAGCATTTAAAATGCTATTTATAGTAAATGAATTCACTAGACAAGAATCCTTGAGTAGAACTCTTTTACCATTAAACAAAGAGAAAACATTATTCATAGGCGGCCAAAACATAAATGCAAAGCAAAGTAGCTGAAAAATGCGGATAGAAATTGAAATTTTACGTTTGACGTGATCGTTGGAAATTTTTGGAAAACGTGCACAGATCGCCATCCTCGCCCTAGGCGGCGGTCACGGGAATGCCGCCTGCGGGTGGCGGTCTCGTCACTTAAGACCAAAATGCAAGGAAAAGGGGGCGAGAGGCGTAACAAAGCACGCGGGGCTGTGGTGAGGCATGCGGGATACAAACATATACTTGGCGAGCTTTTCTGGATCTCGAACACCTTGCGAGGAGACCTATATCATCATTGGGGTATGTGTAACATCTTTCCGTGCAAGCAATACCCTACAATTTTGGGTACGTACAATTATAAAGAATCAAGAATGGAACTTTGAAGAGGCAAAAGATCTCTGCACTCCATGTCCAACAGGGAAGAGACAATTGAGTAAAAATTGTTCAAGTTACAAGGTGAGCTACTTGGGAGGCCAAAAGAAATACAATGATCACGAACTTTGTGAACTCGACAATAATGTAAAACTTGGTGCTTCTATCTCATGCCTCAAAAGTACACAGATCCCTTCCCTTCCCACAAAACATGAAAACTGCCTCTTTTAACTCAAAAATTGTGTGGAAATCTGCAAGATACCCCTACATCATCAAACACAAAAACCAAAAAGACATCTCAATATAGTAGATTCCATTGGTAAGTAAATTAATAAAATAAGCCATAAGTAATATACTTTTTATTAGATGGTGGATACAAAATAATATGGAAAAAAACGGTCCATAAGTACAATAAATACAGGAAAAAAATGATAAATTGTACATATAAAAAATTATGGTAATTTTAATAATTAAACACATAACTATACAACATATTAAAAATTATTAAAGTGACAAAGAATTTTGGCTTAAACACCTAATATAATAAATATAACATCAAGTTCCAAATCTATTTGCTGATTTTTTAATATTTCCAACTACAGGTTTTGATTTTTTATTTTTCCCGGTTTTAAACTATTAAATCTCGCAAATTTGGGTGTTTGATACTTGGATGTAGGAAAACACAAAAAGGGTAAATTTCTCCAAAACCACCATATTTGGTAATCATGAAATAAGCCAATACTATTGGAGGTAATGTTATTGTAATTAATGGAGAATTCAATGTGGCGTGAATCAGTAGGTAGGAAGTTGGGGGAAGAATTTGTGCTACCATATCACACTCGCTTACTCAATTCTAATGACGTATATTATGGTCAATACATAAATTCTAGGCACTTCGCAATTAAATTCTTGGTAGATAATGTATATTATCAAATCGTATGACATCATCAGAATTCAAAATACAAGTTCAATTAACCATCAACAAAATTCGACACTATGTAAAAAGTCAAAAGCATAAAAACCTCAACATCAATCTTAACATTATGATGTGTGTAGTTAACAAAGCAGGGAGAGGACCCGGTTGTGGTGCAGGGTCCATTAGTGGAGATAGTAGGTGAAAAGACATTCACCTTTTTAATAACATATTTTGAATGATATGTGAAGTTAATACAACCCAACTGTTTTCTATTGTATCATTATTAATTAAACATGGAAGCATGAAATGTTGAATAAGACAGTTTTTAAATTGGTCAATATTCTCTTATTCATTGATAGAACTAAAAATATATATTAATTTATATACAAGTGTACAAAAACCAAGTCTATACAGTCAACTATTCATTAAGTAATATTTTCATTGTATGTACATCATATCTATTACAGTCACTTCAACAAGTCATTTCTCAAGACTTTCCAAACCAGATCTCAAATATAATGCACTATTTTTGATGTAAGAGTCTTCAATCCCAAGTAAACACCTGCATAACAATAAATGAAATTATGGTCAGGCTCACCTTTCACAGTGTTTAAAAACTCAGTACCATATGAACAATAAATTGTGTAACCAGCTGCATAAAATAATAAAAATGACCAACTAAAATATTATCCATTGGATTAAATCCCAATAAATCTCAGCCATTTGATTGAACTATCATAGTGAATCCATGTCAACTAACATCAACCAATCAGAATTTAGGATGATAGAATAAAAGCTGGAGGATGGATTACAATTCCATTTGTTCATGCAGTTTTCATCTCTCAAAGTTGAAGAAGTGAGGAGCAGTGCAGTTCAGGTAAGACACTTATGAATTACAAACTATTTCATAATTCAAGCCCTCTATTTATTTTTTCAGTGTTTGCATATTGCAGCAGAGTTGTATATGCCAATTGCATTTGCTTTAAAGTTTCTGAAGTCTTTTCAACAAATCTAATTTGTGCATATCCTGCCATCATGGCATTCTATGAGACCAAAAACTACAGACTAAATTTTGAGAAATTGGGATAAAACATATATTTGAAGGTGGCAGTGAGGTGGCGGTGCAATGTTGGAGGTCAAGAATTTGGTGCTGCATCCATTGGTGGTGTTTTTACTCTATAAATTTTCCCTTCCATATTTCTAACGATTGCTAACAACTTAGCTTTAAACTCTATAAATTTTCCCTTCCATATTTCTAACGACAATTCAGCAAAGGATTGGTTCCATCAAGTCACATTAGATTTTTTTGATGAAGGATTGGACAATAATGCTGCTAAAACCATTATGGATGAAGGAAATATTCAACTGGACAGTGATACATTTAACTGGCAAGTAACAAGTGCAGTATATTTCGTATAAAGCTAATAATAAAGAACCTTTGCTTTTTGAGAACTCTTAATAAATGTTAAAATGAAGATTGCTACATGGAACGTGTCTGTCATCCAATCATGTACTAAAATATCATATTTTATATAGAAGAGTTATACAGGGATACATCTGCCAGGGCCTAACGTATGTTTCCCACATCCTGGGAACATGGGATGTGAAGGTAATGTTCAACCCCCAGTCCACAAATGCAAGAGAAGCTAGGTGTTCCCTTGGAAGTTTCCCATGGGCCATTGAGAACCCAAAGGTATCTAGGGTATGTCAGCCATCCATCAACTCCAGGGGGGATGCCTAAACGTCCCCACAGCTGGTAACAAAATCAAAGACAACAAAACAGTTTGGTACCAGTTGTTGTTCCCAGCGAAACAGTGGGACTGCCTAATCAGGATACCCATATCTTCTGTACGTTGCAAAATCATATGCCATGACAGTGCGTGCAAACAACAAATACACTTCTTTGGGAACATATATTCTTCTTCTCTAGTGTATAGTCATCACTGCTATATAGGCATAAGTTTAATTGTATACATAAAAAGATGGAAAGTATTCTAATTACATGTGCAAAATTTATATTGAAAACATAACTTTAAATACAACATCGCCACTTGAATACAAAGATTGCTAGGGATAGAACTCGGTATTCCAATCCTCTCGACAAATCCCCTAGAATTGGTAAAAACACTATAATTGCAGGTTTCAAAAGAACTGGTATTTGGCTAAGTTGTTACCAATCCTCTCGACAAATCCTTTTCAAAAAAATCTAATGTGACTTGATGGAACCAATCCTTTGCTGAATTGTCGTTAGAAATATGGAAGGGAAAATTTATAGAGTTTAAAGCTAAGTTGTTACCAATCGTTAGAAATATGGAAGGGAAAATTTATAGAGTAAAAACACCACCAATGGATGCAGCACCAAATTCTTGACCTCCAACATTGCACCGCCACCTCACTGCCACCTCAGCGCCACGTGGACGATCCGCGTTTGTGGAGATGTCAAAAAAGTTGGTTTTTTTGCATGGGACCAAGTGTTGTCCACTCGCCGCGGCAGTTGTTGTCCGGGCTACCGCCATGCATTGAATGCTCACCCACCAGCCGTTAATGTTTTCATTATAAATTTTCCCTTCCATATTTCTAACGAACAATATAGTGAATTCTGAAATGCAATATACAACATTGTTGAACTATACAGCATTGTCATAATGAAAACTACAAGTCAATTAATTCCTAAAAATTAAACAAAATCATTCATATTCTAGCATATTCCAGCATTCATTTTTGGTATATTTATAGTTTCTTTTCCAACAATCATCTTTCATGCTGTGAATCAGGTATTTCATTTACACCATGAGAAAAGGTGCTATTGCTAGAAGATCAAGGAGGCCAAAAGTGAGAGGTGTACAATTATCACATAATTTAAGTGATGAAGAGGATAATTCAGCACCAACTGGTAATGAACCAGAATGTAGAAACCCACCCACTGTCTCAGTTCAAAGAACATCTGCAACAAAGAAGCTTAGTGTCATCCGAGGTTGGACAAAAGAAGATATGGAAAAGGCGATAGATGATGTTGAGTTTAATGGGTTCTCAGTTAGAGCAGCAACAAAGAAGTATTCCATTCCACCCACATCATTACACTATTGGCTAAATGGTCTCACCCACACAAAGAGGAGGGGTCCTCCAACAGTTCTAACTGAAGAAGAAGAAGAGGAAATTGTTGAATGGTGCAAAGAAATGGCTGATATGGGTCATGGCTTGGAGTTAATGCAGCTAAAGGAAAATGTTGCTCAGATTTGTGAAACAAGACAAAACCCCTTCAGAGATGGGTTTCCTGGTAAATCATGGTGGGCTGGATTCAGAAAACGTCATCCAGACCTTGCAATCCGAACCGCTGAGGGACTTGACAGGGATAGAGCTTTAAACTTGCGCCCTGCAATAGTAACCAAATTTTATGATAATTTGGCCAAAAGCTATGGAACCTATTCATACGGCGCTCATAAAATCTGGAATTGTGATGAGACTGGTTTGCAGGCTGGAAGAAATTGTGGAGTTCGTGTAATTGCAAAGAGGGGCAGTCGTAATGTCCCAAAGGTAATACCAAAGAGCAGGGAGTGGATCACTATATTGTGTTGTGTCAATGCAGCAGGTATGTCAATCCCAGGATTTTATTTGTTCAAGGGAAAGAGAATGATAAAGAATTACATTAAAAATTGTGAACCTGGAGCATGTATGGCTGCACATCCAAATGCATGGATGACAAAGGAATTGTTTTTAAATTGGCTATGTCATTTTGCACGTTCAGTACCAGCGGTGTTTCTCCAAATAATAGACACCTATTGATATTTGATGGCCATGGCAGCCATGTAGCATTACAAACTGTGGAGGAGGCAAACAAATTGGGCATTGATTTGATAACACTACCAGCACATACTAGTCATAAGTTGCAACCTCTTGACGTGAGTGTGTTCAGCCCTTTCAAGACATATTTTAGAGCTGAGAGGTCCAAATGGATGGCAGAGAACAAATGTGCAGATGTGAAAAGGAGTGACATTGCTGAGCTTGCAAGTAGAGCCTTAAAAAAGGCACAGACACCATCTAACATAATTGCAGGTTTCAAAAGAACTGGTATTTGGCCATTGAATTATGATGCTCTCCTAAATGACATGGCATGCAGCCAGGCATTTGACATGCAAGGTGAGGAAGTTGTTGATGCTGTCACAAACATTTTGAGCCTATCTCAACGAATAAATCCTGAATTAAATGACAGTGAAGAGGTGGTACCTGAAACTCAATTCATGCAAAATGTTGACTCTAGAGATGATATGGAAGCAGCTGCAACACATGGAGTGGAGCTAAACGGTGCTCTTGGAAACCCAAGTAACATCATCAACAATAAGGAGGGGTCTTCAGATTTTGTAAGTAACAATGATTTGTCCTTGCCAAGTCAAGTTAACCCGCCACAATGGTTAGAGGATGCCATGAAAAACTTGGGTTACAAGCTACCATCCAACGCACAGAAGATCAAAGCTTAAATCTGCCTTCCTTTCCTGAAGGACTAGAACAAGAAGCAATAATTCATTACTATGCAGATGTTGGAGATGAGGATGAACAAGACGAAGTCGAATTTCAAGAGGATGCTCAAGAAAATGAAATTAACTTAGAAGTTATGCAACATGAACCTCAACACCCTGAAGAGACTGAAAACCAAGATGGACGCGGTACGTTACTTTCCCATTTTCTACGACTTCCAAGGGAGATCATAAACAAATCAGATGGTTCTATTAGACTGAGTAGGCATTCACAGATTTTGACTGCACCTGAGTACATGGAGCTATTGGTTGATGCGGAAAGAAAAAAGGAGGAACAAGCAAAACTAAAGTTACGGAAAAAAGAAGTGGCACAAGAAAAAAAGGTTGCTAGACTTGCAGCAAAAGAAAAAAGATTGTAGGAGAAGCTTGAAAGAGAAAGGGAGAAGCAGGCTAAGGAGCAACAGAAAGAGATTGAGAAGGCACACAAGCAACAAAGGAAAGAGCAAGAGAAGAGGGAGAGGGAACTTGCAAATCAATTAAGGGAATACGAAAAGAGGATGCGTGTAAGTTCTGCAACTGATCATGAAAATCGAAGGATTTTTCAAGATATGTTAAATATTCAAGTCCCAGGTTATGCTCAAATTGGAACACCTCCATCACTCATGAATAACTCTCAGACAGCCCATCTTGGTATGTATCACCTCATTTACTTTGACAAGTTCAAACAAATCCTAGTAGTTCATTTGCAATGCCACCATGGATGCAAGTCAGGGCAACCAACTCCTCCACAACAACAGTGCAAATCCCTTTCTGAGCTTGACAACCAAATCCTTTTTCAGCAGGGGGACCAGATCCTTTATCAGTTGGGCAACCAAATGCTCTGTCAAAAGGGATTCTAAATCCCTTTTCAGTTGGCCAATCGAACACTGTATCGGCAGGAAAAGAAAATCCAAAAGCAGTATAGAAAGAGGGCAATATTACTTATACTAACTAAGATATTGAACATGTGCCCGCAAACAATGCTTATTACCCCATATGATGATGGTAGTAATTTTGTTGGTGATACAATTTTGCTAGATGTATTCACCGAAGCCTTCCTATGTAGTCTCTAAAGTTATATAGTGCAATATAAATTTTGCGTATGTAATCAGAATACTTTCCAGCCATCCATGTATACAATTAAACTTATGTTAATATATCAGTATGATGATGCTCTATATTTTACACCCTATTTGGCGGTGTAATCAGAATACTCATATTAATTTTGCGTATGTAATCAGAATACTTTCCAGGCGTCCATGTATACAATTGAACTTATGTTAATATATCAATATGATGATGCTCTTTATTTTACACCCTATTTGGCGGTGTAATCAGAATACTCATATTAATTTTGCGTATGTAATCAGAATACTTTCCATCGTTCTATGTATACAATTAAACTTATGTTAATATATCAGTATGATTATGCTCACTATTTTAATAGTGCAGTGTTTAAAAACATTAAGGATCATTGCCTGAGTGAGAACCCTCTCATCTCTGCCTTTTCTTCTCATCTTCTTAGCAGGCCGAGCCAATGCCGAGGACGAAGTCGGTCAGGAGTGGAGAAAACGCACGCACCCACCGGTCTGCAAGATCCCACGAAATGGTCGCTCGAGCTCTGCAACCGAACACGCGAAAAACCAGACTGAACGAGCTCCCTCTCCATTTCCCATGAAATGCCATGGCCCGATTTGGCGGTGACTATCTCCATAAACCTACCCGCGCACATTAACGGCTGGTGGGTGAGCATTCAATGCATGGCGGTAGCCAGGACAACAACTGGGCGCGCGAATGGCGTGGTGTTTTTACTCGACCAGGTGGCAGTGACGTGGTGCAATGACTGTGCAAAGATAGGGTGCACTACAACCGGTGCAATGCGTTACAGCAATGCAGCCCTTGGGAGCAACATGTATATATGAACCATGGAAGACACTTCAAACATTTAGACTCAAGATCGAGAGAACGCTAATACAGAAGCGAGCAATTACAACAGAAAACAATGTAAATGGCAGTAACAGAGAGTGGTAATGCCTATAATTAGACCTAGAAATTGCTTAAAGGGGTAAGTAGACCTGTAAATCTGTCTATAATTTAGACCTAGAAATTGCTTAAAGGGGTACTTGGGTATTAGAAAATAGATTACTTTAAGTCCAATGATGAGGTAATGCTGCTAAGTTTTTTAGAAAACAATTGGGTACTGATACAAAAAGAAAACAATTGGATACACTAAGAGGTGAAGCAGAAATTACTAGATATCTTCATTAAAGTTCCTCTTGTTTCTATATAAACACTAAAAAAATTGGGTACTGATATGTTTCTAACTTGCACTAAACAAGATACTGTTTATTCAGTTCCTCTTGTTTCAAAAATACAAACACTAAAAAAACAATTTCTAGATATCTTCATTGAAGTTGTAGTAAAAGTTCATTTTGCTGAAACTCTGAGATGAAGGAAATTTGGAAGCCGAATGTGTGTAATGCAAATCAGATGTAGTAAAAGTTTATTCAGTTCCTTTCCCCACTCAAGCATGCAAATCACGTAGCCTAACAATCTCCCACATGCATTCAGATCCCAAAACATATAATTTTTGCCACCTAAAACATATAATTTTTGCTACCCAAAACAGAAAACAAATTACATTTGTTGCTGCAAACACTGAAAATAAACACTATAAAATTCCATAGAAAGAAAGACATTTGTTAAGTCCAATGATGAGGTAATGCTGCTAAGTACTTTAATGTTGATATGTGAAGTTAATACAACCCAACCGTTTTCTATTGTATCATTATTAATTAAACATGGAAGCATGAAATGTTGAATAAGACAGTTTTTAAATTGATCAATATTCTCTTATTCATTGATAGAACTAAAAATATATATTAATTTATATACAAGTGTACAAAAACCAAGTCTATACAGTCAACTATTCATTAAGTAATATTTTCATTGTATGCACATCATATCTATTACAATCACTTCAACAAGTCATTTCTCAAGACTTTCCAAAAAAATTACTACCATCATCATATGGGGTAATAAGCATTGTTTACGGGCACATGTTCAATATCTTAGTTAGTATTGGGTACTGATACAAAAAGAAAACAATTGGATACACTAAGAGGTGAAGCAGAAATTACTATTGCACTATATAACTTTAGAGACTACATAGGAAGACTTCGGTGAATACATCTAGCAAAATTGTATCACCAACAAAATTACTACCATCATCATATGGGGTAATAAGCATTGTTTGCGGGCACATGTTCAATATCTTAGTTAGTATTCCAGCACCGATACGTAAAAGAAAACAATTGATACACTAAGAGGTGAAGCAGAATTACTATCGCACTATATAACTTTAGAGACTACATAGGAAGACTTCGGTGAATACATCTAGCAAAATTGTATCACCAACAAAATTACTACCATCATCATATGGGGTAATAAGCATTGTTTGCGGGCACATGTGAAATAAATATGTATTCTTTTTTACAATGAAATGCCAGAGTAATTTGTTTATCCCTGCAATATACTGAAACATGGGCATCGTAAGGAAAAAATAAGCAACAAAGGACATGATAGCAGATAAATCATCAGAAAACAATGAATATGAAACATCTAGCAAAGCATTTTCGCTTATGGACAATATAATATGTACAATAATACATTCGTCATCTCCAACCAGTGATTAGTGTTTACTGTGCACATGCAAAACATAGTTATCTACTCTTTTTTTTCTAGATATACCCTAAACAAAAAAATAAACAAGCAAAACACTGTCCTTAAATTTTCTCAAAGCAATCCCTGCACAGAATCCTCTGTCCTCATAACCTCGGGAACAAAACTCTGGACCAACCAATGCAACAAGGCCTCCAGACTCTAAGAGCGTAAGAAGGAGAAAAGGTATCCTGACGCCTATTTTCACAACAACAGGTATAATATCCTTTAAGATTGAGAGATCACATTTTGAAAATAAAATAAATCTCAACTAATTCATCACTTGAAGAAGAGATATCTACATAAATTGTTAATTTATTGTTAATTTCTAAATTGTGAGAGATAATAACATAACTCATTTGTATCCCGAAAACAAGAAACACTCAAAAACAACATTTATACCGACTTAAGTCATCGTAAATTTCTAAATTATGAAAGATAACCCTATAACTCAATTGTATCCCAAAAACAAGGAGAAACAACGCTTACACCAACGTAAATCATTGCGACTTGAGAGTTTCTAAATTGTGAGAGATAACCGTAACCGTGTAACTCAATTGTATCCCGAAAATCCCAACGTTTAAAAATAGCAAAACATAAGTAGAAGATCAAAACTTAAAACAATTTTTAGCACGCCCGAGAAAAGCAGCTATTTGCTCTTTTCCCCACGAATGAATGACTTTAATCTGCATTCGTTAAGAGACCTCGGCAGCGTGGATACCATCCAGGCTGTGCAACGAAAATAACTACACATGAATGTGCTGTGTACATCATCATTATCAACGATCGACGGCGTTAGCGTTCCGTGGTTTGCGAAAGTCGATCACTGTTTAACGTCACCACCCACACAAGGCCAAAAAGCACCAGAAGAAGAACAAAAAAAAGCCGAAAAAGAAAGACATTTTGGAGGAGCAAGAAAACTCTGGACCAACCAATGCAAAACACTGTCCTTAAATTTTAAGTAAAGGCATTTTAAGTAACAAAACACAGTACAATCATGTCAAAAGAAGTTACAAGAACAAATAATCCAAAGCCATATCATAACAGCACAGCAAAATCGTAAAACTTCTGCAGGTAGTAAAGCAAAATTGTAAAACTTCTAAACACAACTATACCCACAAATTAATGCTTTCGATAAATACAGAGTTGGCTCATAAACAAGACAAATACACCAACGATTTTAAGCTTGGAAGAAATAAAATAAGACGGGTGACAAAACAAATTTCTTTTGCTGAATGGCAAACAACAAACTTTCCATAGTAGTACAGTGTTTAAAAACACTAAGGATCATCGCCTGAGTGAGAACCCTCTCACCTCTGCCTTTTCTTCTCATCTTCTTAGCAGCCGAGCCAATGCCGAGGACGAAGTCGGTCAGGAGTGGAGAAAACGCACGCACCCACCGGTCTGCAAGATACCACGAAATGGTCGCTCGAGCTCTGCAACAGAACACGCGAAAAACCAGACTGAACGAGCTCCCTCTCCATTTCCCACGAAATGCCATGGCCCGATTTGGCGGTGACTATCTCCATAAACCTACCCGCTGCATTAACGGCTGGTGGGTGAGCATTCAATGCATGGCGGTAGCCCGGACAACAACTGGCGCGGCGAGTGGACAACACTTGGTCCCATGCAATTAAACCAACTTTTTCGATATCTTCACAAACGCGGATCGTCCACGTGGCGCTGAGGTGGCAGTGAGGTGGCGGTGCAATGCTGGAGGTCAAGAATTTGGTCCTGCATCCATTGGTGGTGTTTTTACTCGTCCAGGTGGCAGTGACGTGGCGCGGTGACTGTGCAAAGATAGGGTGCACCACATATGGGTCCTCTCCCTAGGAAAACATCACTAAAAAAAGTGAATTACTTAAGAGGGAGTACAGAAATTTGTAATTTCCAAAATTGTAATCGATTTAAGACTTTTATTTCGTTGAGTTGATAGAAGGCGGACTGAATATGTTGTTATTCATTAGCATGTCTAGTAATAAGAATTCATTAGTTAAATAGCTTCCCACGGAATTTATTTCATCAATAACATTAAGATAAATGACCTACATACTAATACATTTTTTAAGTCACGCCGTCCAGCACCTTTCGGCCTCATTATTTCTAGTAAAATAATGCCAAAATTATAAGCGTCGTTTTTTTTTTTGTGGGTGTGAGCTAAGTAGCCATGTGTCCCTGCCACAAGGTCAAATTGAATGACATCATTACGAATTTGAAAATGCAGTTGAGGTAGGTAGTGTCAACAAAATTTGGCACTGCGTAGGTAAATAGTCAAAAGTATAAAAACCTCAACATCAATCTTGAAATTATGATGTGTAGTTAATAAGCCTAGGAAAACATCATTAAAAAAAGTAAATTGCTTAAGAGGGAATACAAAAATTTGTAATTTACAAAATTGTAATCAATTTAATATTTTATTTTGTTGAGTATGAGTTGTTATTCATTAACATGTCTCGTAATCGAAAATAATTAATTAAATAATTGCCTATGTAATTTGTTTTCCAAGTTGTTATTAGGCATGTAGACTATTGTTTTTAAAATACAATGTGTAAATTATTATTATTATTTTCTAGTGCGACACAAAGTTACAATGCCTATTCCACGAGTATGGAAATTTTTGATTCTATACATCCATCCTTAACCATCGATTAAATCATTGATTTTCATTCATTAAATTATATAGTCCCAATGCTTAAAATAAAGCAATGTAGAAACAAATTTCTTATAAGGTAAAATGTTCCTACTATTTAAATTTCTTTAAATAAATTGTACATTATCATCTCTCGCAAGAATAATATTAAAGTGTTATTTGCATTCATTATAATCTATGGTAAAATCTACCAATGATCCAAAAATGGATATGAAAATACCCAATTCTATGTATTCTCCATATTTGATACTTGTAGTGTAGATTCTCAACATATTCTTTATTCAAGAGATGGTCTAGTTAGGTTGAGGGTGATCCGGACACCTTCGAATGACATTTATGGGCCATCATTGTTCTATTTGGGAGTTTTCTAGGTGATGTCAAGTGATCAGAACCGCGCCGCAGTGGATCGGCGATCAGGCAACCGCCCCTAATGATTACGCCATGTGAATCGCTGCTCTTCATAGAGCAACGGCTTGCAGGGACCGACAAGCGCGCATCCCCGCCTCTGCTTTTACTAGTGGTCATGTCTACGACGATGCCAAAATTCAGAAACTCAACAATTGCAAATGTTTGGGCTTCCAAATGGTTTGGTTCATCTTTCCATCCATCCTGGACAGAGCAACTATAAATATGCATGCATTTGATCATTCTAGACGTGATTTTGGGTGAATTCAAGTGTGAAAAAGATAGGAAGATAAGAATGTTCTTGTTTTATTCATGAGAAGAGTTAAGTTCTTGTTGAGAGTTGCAAGCAAGTTATACAAGTAGAAGGAGTTAGAATCTTTCTTGAAGGTCATTGTATGATAGTAAACTTGTATTATTTAGAGATTTGCATAGTGAAGGGAAGCAATTGCTTACCCAACTGGAGTTTTTCCCACACCGGGTTTCTCTAGGATAAACTTTTGTGTCTCCTTGTCTTGCAATTTCCCATTTTCAATATTGTGTGGATGTTTCTTTCATAAACATGTTGGTTTAATGAACTTAGTTAGATTCTTCATTCAATATCACTGACATGATCCGTTCACTGCTTTAAAAGGGCAAATTTACATATCGATCGGGTATCATAAAGATATCGATCAATTGTTTTTGTGTGGTTAACTTGTGTTGATAATACAGTTTATACACCCTTTACCCAAAAGGGAAAAGAAAGAGGAGAAGGTATCCTCATTCCTTTTGAAGCAGATATTTCCATCAGGAAGTGGAAGCAAGGAATCTCGAGACATGGCTCGTAGAGAAGATGCGGATGAGATTGGAGAAGAGTGTTTCTACAAGTTTAAGGTGAATGTGGCAAGTATATCCAAGGATGTGGGTGGTATTTCCTTGTCCATAGGGAAATTTGAGTCCATCATGGATTTCTCATGAAGAAACTTCCGTGTTTCCAACGAGGCGCAGGATCCCATGAAGAAGATACTGTGAGTATGAATAAAAGCAACCTCGTGTCATCCCTACACCTCCATTCAAAGCAAAGGCCAAGATAGATATTCAACCTTATGATGGAGACATGAATGCTGAGAAGCTGTAACATCAAGTAGCTCAACTTGAGGTATATTTTAGTTTGCATCAAATCAATGAGAGTCGGTAGATTTCCTTTGCAAGGTTAAAATTGATCAATCATGCTTTAACTTGGTTTAAAAGTTATGTTCATTCATTGGTTGTTAAGAAGCTTCCCGATTACTAAGTGGGATGAATTTAAAATATAATCAAAAAATAGTTCTATCATATTTTTATGAGGAAGAGAGGTCCATGTATTGGTAGTATCTCAGTGTAAGGCCAGGCATACAAGACGCAGAGTACACTAGTGAGTTCCGGAAGAAAGTTGTCCAGATGGGAAAAGATGTAGCATACCAAGACCTTCTAATGAAGTATATCGGTGGACTCTATAGCCACTTGATGAGACCACGGTCCTCTCGCCAATCGGACCAAATGGATGTATAATAAAAGCATTATTTTTTTCTCCTTAACTCATTCCTTTGCTTCTATTTCGTAGTTGTTTCTTTCCCATTTCTTTTCCTCAATGGGACTATTTTTGCCCCAAGTTGGATTTTAGGCAAATCCCAAACTCAAAATTGCAGATTAGAGAAAATATGGAAATTTATTTAATGCAGATCTGAATTTAACCTGAAAAGTGCGACTAGGGTAAAGTGGGAAACCCAAACAAATCAGCCAATAAAATATAACTTCTCCACTCCAATCTGATCTACCAATTTTATAAAGCCAAAATATGAAAGAACATACATATTTTGATGCACAAGAAGGCTGAAATTAATTTATAAAATCTGCAGACTGGCTGCCCATAAAAATAGATAAAAATAATATCTTTGAATCCCCAAAAATTCTGAAAACAAGCTGATTTGATTTATAAAAATCAGAATAAAATGTTGCACTCAAATCAGATCTGAAATACCTTCAAATACATCAGATATGCCATAAAAGTGGGTCACTCCACATGGATGAAGGGCATAGAAAATAATAACTTTCTCTCCCAAACCCTTGCCAAAAATCTGCAACTTCCCCTTTATTCAACTGCTGGAAATAAACTGAAAACACTGCTAATCCACTTGAAGCACAATGGAAACCCTTGTGTAGAGAATCCTCACAAACTAGAGGAAGGGTTTTCGTCCTTCAACTAGGGCTCTTAGAGGGTTTTCGTCCTCAAGAGTGAAAATGCAAGCAAACAATGCTTAACATGTAAATCTGAAATTTTTAGAATAAACAAGTGATCCTCTCCTAAGCAAGTCGACTTGCTTATATAGAGAAAATGGCCCAACTAACCTCCCTCAACATCCAATCAACTCACTTGCCTCATTTAATGTTTTCCACTTACTTTATTTAATATTTTCCCTTGCTTTCATTTAATATTTTCTCATATTAAATGCTTTTCCCAACAACTTTTCCCTCCTAATGCAAGTCGCATTTTTCTAGAGTGAATAACTTGGCCCATATGCTCTTACATTATTTTCCCATTTCTTTTTGCTCCTTAGTGCAAGTCGCACTTTCCTAGAATAAAACAATTTGGCCCAAATGCTTTTCACTATATGTTGCATTTTTCTATTTTTAAGTCACTAATAAATTATTATAAGTGCATCTAATGTTTTATTTTATTTTATTTTTATTGTGCACTTTATAATAAAATATTAGAACTTAAGTCACCCTTATTTTCATTCCTTAAATCAGAATTGATCAAGACTTTTATTTCATTGAGTTGATAGAAAAATGAACTAAATAAGTTGTTATTCATTGTCATGTCTAGTAATTGGAATTCCATAGAATTTTTTTCACCAACAATATTAAGATAAAATGAACTACATACTAATATATTTTCCAAATATGCCATCAAATGCCTTTCGCCTCATTGTTTCTAGTAAAATAATACCAAAATTATAAGCATCGTTTTTTGTGGGTGTTCTTCTCAGAAGCGCATAATAGAGCCAAGTAGCCTATGTGTCCACCGCCACAGTGTCATCCAAGTGGTCATTGGGCATGTAGACTATTGTTTTCAAAATACGATGCGTATAATATTATTATTATTTTCCAAATGTGAGACACAGGCTATAATGCCCATTCCATGAGTAAGGAAATTTTTGGTCCTATACAACAATCCTTGACCATCAATTAAATCGTTAAGCTTCATTCATTAAATTATATAATCCCAATGCTTAAAATAAAGCAATGTAGAAAGGAATTTCTTATAAGGTAAAACGTCTCCTACCATTTAAATTTCATCAAATAAATTACACATCATGTCATCTCTCAAGAATAATAATTAAAGTTTTTTTTGCATTCATCGTAAGCTATGGTCAAATCTACCAATTAACCACCCAATAGGGTCGTGGAACTTCAAAGAAAAATGTGAAAAGAAAGCATACAATGAAAATTAGTGTATGTGGTCTCCTAAAATCCTTAGCCCAAATTCAAAGGGTAGTTTACGGATCAACCAATTAACCACCCAATTATGATGTGGAAATTTAGAAAAAAATGTGAAAAGAAAGCATAAAATGAAAATTAGTGTGTGGTGTCTTCTAAAATCCTTACCACAAATTCAATTAACATATGGAAAATTGCACAACTATACTCACAAATGAGCTGGATTGTTAAAAAGGAAATAACGCCTTCAAGTCTCAAAGAGGGGATTTTTCTTTATTTTTATTACATTTATTTTTGCCTCAATCTATTACATAATTGGAGGAAATTAAGGTGGGGGATTGGTTTTAAACTGTCTAAGGATGTGGTGCGAGTGAATCTCCCTCCAGGCCCTAGAAGGGACTTTGTGGATGTCCGTGTTAAAAGAGCAATCTGTTGTAAATTTGTGGGGGCTAGGTTTTCCAAGAAAAATCTTAAATTGGGTCTTCTGGTTCTGGGGCAAGGAGAGGAAGCCTAAAGTTTTCTTTCTCCCAAATGGCTTCTTCCAAGTTTTGTTCCATTCGAGGCCTTGCTGGAGAAAGTCTTCAAAGGAGGACCCTAGTTTCTTAATTCCTCGAGCCTTTATCTGCATCCCATGGTCCTCTGAGTTTAATCCGCATAAGGAAAAAATTCTTAGTGCCCCGCTTTGGTTGAGTTTTCCTAATCTTACCTTCAAAATTCAGGAATCAGGTTGCCCTAAAGGTGATCACTAATACCCTTGGATCGTGGGTTCATATTTTTAACCCTTCGCTTTTGGCTTGGAGAAATTCTTTAGCCTGATTTGTGTCGAGATGGATTTATCCTCCCCTCTTCCGAGCTTGGTTATTCTGGCCACTGGCGGGGTTCCAGATCATAGTCAATTGTCTATGAAGGGTTGCTTCTTCATTGTTTCTCGTGTGGTTTATTAGGTCACTTAAAGAAGGCTTGCCTGTCTAAGTGGAAAAAAGAGGCGGTCTCTAAACCTTCTTCCCAGATGGGGATGGTTCACTTTTTCTAAAATTTCCTCCGATTCCCCTGTTCCTCAGCTTGGTGGGAATAATGGCTTACAGTGGGGCAAGCCTCGGTTTGGCCATCTCTGGCCCTTCTTTGAATCTGACTCCTCGCTCTCTCCTGAAAGAAACCAAAGAAGTTCATAGGGATTCAGGGGCACTCACCACCTTGATCAAGGAGGGCATGGTGAAGGGTCAAGCTTCCTCGATGGAAACTCTTAATGGTTGGATTTCAAATAACGAGTCTTTGGCATTGGCTTTTCCCGGTTTTTCAGAAGGGGATAAGGAGGAAGGGGAAATTGCTCCTGATGGATTAGCTCCTGATCTGTCTCCCTCTAATTTAGCCTTCAGTCAGGATGGTTTGGGATCCGCCCTTTGCGGCTCCACTAGTAAGAGAGGGAGAAAGTCTAAACAGGAGCTTGCATTGTTGGAGGTTGAGTTGGGAAAGCAAAGCACCCTAAAATTTGACATTGCTGAATCCGGGAAGGTGAAAATCCTTCCCTGTTTTCAATGAAGATATTTTCCTGGAATGTCAGAGGCCTCAATTCCTCTGACAAACAACACTTGCTTAAGCTGTTATATCCTCTCCTCGAGGCTTGGTTGGTTCTTTTGCAGGAAACAAAGGTGTCGCTGTCAAGCGAGTGGATGGGAGTGGCTCAGCTAAAGGGTGGAAAGGGGTCTTCTCGGGTTCGACAGGTGCTTCAGGGGGTCTCGGTATTCTCTGAAAGGAAGGAAGGAGTTGTCAAGGTGGAGCTGCAAGCTCAATCCCAAAACTGGCAACTAGTAAGTGTTAGTCTTCGCCACTCCTAGTTTAAGTTTCTTTTTATTTAATATTTATGCCCCTAATAGTATCTTGGGAAAAAAAGTTTATGGGGTGGATCTGCTTCTCTCGTCTCTTCTCTGGGGGATAGTTTTCTTATCTTGGGTGGCGATTTTAATGCCATCACTAGTGGTAAAGATAAGAAGGGGGTATTGTCAGAAACCTCCAGTCGCAATTGATTTCTTGTTCCTTTATTAGGGACAATGCTTTGTTTGATCTGGAGCCCAAGCAGGTTGGTTCACTTGGAGCAATAGGAGAAAGGGTTTTAGTAATATTGCCAAAAGGCTTGATAGATTTCTGGTGTGCCCTAATTGGTCTCTGAAAGACATAGTTTTGGAAAGCTTCATTCTACCTTGGTCTGGATCGGACCATTTTCCTATTTCCCTTGTTATCAGTTGTGATGTTGCCCTCACAAATCTCCCTTCAAGTTTGAGTTAATGTGGCTCAGAGATGCTTCCTTGGAAGGATGGATTGCTTTCTGGTGGAAATCTTATCAAGTGGTGGGCTCTAAGATGTTGTGCTAGCTCAGAAGTTAAAGAGGCTGAAAAAAGATCTGCTGGAATGGAATGGTAAGTGTTTCAAAAATATCTTTCATGAAAAAGTGAGGGTAGAAGCTGATTTGAAGGCTCTTAATTTGAAAGTGTTCGCTGAAGGGATGGATCAAGAGGACTTTTCTCTGGAGAAGTCTCTTCTAAGGGAGTTAGGGGAGCTGCTTCTCAGAGAGGAGATTTACTGAAGCAGAAATCTAGGGAGCTTTGGCTTAAGGATGGGGACAGAATAAAATTTTCCATGCTTCTGTTAAATCCAAAAGGAATTCGAAGCTTTATTTTGGAGATTAAGAACAACGAGGGGGATCTGTTGACCGATCAGAAGGATATTATCAATGAGGGTATTAATTTCTTCTCCTCCTTGCTAGGTGATGTGGCCTCCTTTGATGGGGCTCAATCTTCCCTTTTGGAGTGTATCCCTTCCCTTATTTCGAATCCCAGAATGTTGCTCTGTTTAAGCCTTTTTCCTTCTCTGAAATTGAAAAAGTTGTCTTCTCCATGGAGAAGAATAAAGCTCGAGCCCGGATGGCTTCCCTGTGATTTTTTTCAGAAATTTTGGGGGATTGTGGGTTATGATGTGTGGGCAGCTGTGGAAGATTCGAGGAGGTCCCGTTTAGTGCTTAAGATGTTGAATAACACTTTTATCTTCCTCTTTCCGAAATTGCCTCAACCTTCCTCCTTTGCAGATTTTAGGCCGGTCTCTCTTTGTAATACCTCCTATAAAATTATTTCTAAGGCCATTTCCCTTCGTTTGAAAGTTGTTCTGGACCCTTTAATATCCCAAGAACAAACCAAGTTTATGTCGGCAGATCTATTTTTGGAGGGAGTTATTTTGTCTCATGAGTGACCCACTCCCTTTCTTCTTCGAGTTCTTCTGGTATGCTCTTAAAGCTTGATATTAGTAAAGCCTATGATAAGATCAATTGGAGGTTTCTCATAAGAGTCCTTAGAAAATTTGGTTTCTCTAAAAGGTGGTGTGACTGATTTTCAACTGCATTTCTGCCCTTCCTTCTCGGTTTTAATTAATGGGAGTGTGAAGGTTTTTTGTTAGTAACAGAGGCATTAGGTAGGTGATCCGATGTCCTCTTTTCTCTATATTTTGGTTGTTGAATCTTTAGGCATGGCTTTGAAGAGGAAATTGGTGGAGGGTAGGCTCAAAGGATTGAAAATTGCTGATGGTGTCCCTTCTCTATCCCATCAGCAATTTGTTGATGATACCTTTTTGTTTGGCAAGGCAAGCATTCGGGAGGCTAAAGAGTTAAAGGGGACTTTGGATGAATACTCAAAGTCTACTTGGGCAAGAAGTTAGTCTCCTCAAGTCCTGTATTTTTTTCTTCAACGTCTCCCCTCAGCTTGAAGCTCGTATTCTGAATATTTTCAAATTCATAAAGGGTTTCCTTCCAGTCAAGTATCTAGGTATTCCCTTGTTTAAAGGATCGGGTAAAGTTTCATTGTGGAAGGATTTGTTATCCTCGTTGGATGCTAAATTAAACTCTTGGAAAGGAAAATGGCTTTCCTTAGCTGGGAGATTGCAACTTATCAAATCGGTTCTCAGTGCCTCCCCCATGTATTTGTTTTCCATTCTCAAATTCCCCAAAAGTGTGTTGGAAAAGCTGAAAGTGATGATGAGAAAGTTCCTGTGGCAAGGTTTATCGAGAAAGGAAAATCCCACTGATCAGTTGGGATGTCTTAGCTAAACCAAAGGCTCTGGGTGGGGTGGGGATTCTTAATTGGGCCTTCAAAATTTGGCTTTAGGTGCTAAGATGGTGTGGAATTTAATTTCAAATCCTAACAGTTTCCTCAGTCAAGTTTTTGAAAAGAAATATCTAGGAGCTCCCCTTCCAGAATCTATTCTCCAGATTGTGAACCCACCCAGGGGTTCTCATATTTGGAATTTCATGTTGATTGCAGGTCTTTGTTCCTATATAATGTGGACTGGAAAGTGGGGAATGGTGAAAAGCCCTTTTTTGGGACGATCCCTGGAATGGGTTCCCTGCTTTGGGGGACATTCCAGGAATTTGAGGAAATTAAAGAAAGGCTACTCGAAGATTGGGGTCCTTATGTCTCGAACTATGGGCAAGTTGGATGAACCTCCTCCCTCTATTTTCTTATGGAAGGAAATTGATCATTTAGGGCTCTCGAGACGGTAATGAAGAATTTTAAGTCTGCTTTGCAGGATAGGCAAGTGTTGATCTCTGGCAAGCAAGACGAAATTGTTTGGATTGTTGCTTCCTCGGGGTCATATTCCTCGCATCTGGGTTATCTTTTGCTTCATGAGGATATTGTGACGGAGGATAACATTTGGAAAGAATGTTTAGAACCTCCATGCCCCCAAAGGCCGTCTTTTCACCTGGATGGTTTCCAAGGTAAAATTATTACTCAGAAAGAAGAAAAAAGTTTGGGTTTCAGGGCCCCTCTAGGTGTGTTTTATGCGAAAAAGTAAGAAGATAGGATCATTTGTTATTACACTGCCCCTTTGCTGAGAAGTGTTGGAATTGGTTGTGCGCCAAGCTTAATCTGCCATGGGTTCAACCATCCTCCCTCCTGGCAGCTATATTGGCCTGGCCGGGTTTCTCCCACTCGGGGGCTTTGTCCGCCATTTGGCTTTGCAGCCTTGTGCTTCTTCTTTGGAGTTTATGGTGGGAAAGGAATAAACGACTCTTTTAGGGAAGAGTTTAGTTATGTGGAAATGGTCCTTTGCAAGTTGGAAGGAGCCATTTCGGAAGTGGTGTCATCTAATTGGCAGAGATCTTGTCCTTTTACTTCTCATGACAGGTTGCTTGAAAGAAATTGGCCTCTGATTATCAAACCTAGTGATGGTGCTATGAAATCTTCTGTGCCTTCCTCCTTGGCTAGAAAAAGGTTATATGGTCCCCCTTCCCCTGGTTTTTTAAAACTTAATTTTGATGGAGCTGCCTGGGAATCCAGAGCTTCGGAGCGGGTGCTTAATTCGTAATTCCATGGGTAAGTTGGTGAGTGTTGCTTCCTACAAGCTTAAAGAGGGTACTTGTAATTCAACAAACTTCAGGCTTAGTAAGGGATTGTCCTTAGCGGCCTCGCTTAAAATTGAGAATCTGGAAATTGAGGGGGATTCCTTGGTAATCATTAATGCCATTATTAAAAAAAGAGCCCTTTCATGGAAGCTGGACTTAGGGGTTCAAAAATTTTTATGGCAACTCTCCTTTTTTAATAATTGGAGCATCAGGCACATGTATAGGAGGGCAATCAGTGGCCGAGCTGCGACTTGCAAATAAAGGTGTTGAGAAAATTCTAGGGGAGAAGGTGGATATTAATGGCTTTGTGTGGGAGGGCCTTGTTATGATGGTTTCAAGGAGGAGCCTAATCATGGAATCGACGGCAGTTCTCTCCCGCATGTGAAGGCTGGGAATGCTACTTAAGGCGATGGGGGCTCTTTTTGTTCATTTTTTGTAGCTGTTATGGATCCTCCTCGTGCTCCACGGTTGGCTTTGTCTTGCGAGATGAGGGAAATGGCCTTTCGTAATAAGGTCTCCGATTGTAGGCTGAAGAAAGTATTTCATATTTCTTGCTCGAGGATCTGAGGTCAGAAAATGGTGTTGGGGTTGGGTTTTCTCGCAATGAATGCGAAGGATGGCCGAGAATTAACAACGGAATTGCTTCCATCTTCGTAGAAAATCTTCTTTTGTTCCCGCAGGTCCCTCAAGGCGGAGGTGGTTAATTTGGCGGCTTACTGGTTGGCGCCCTCTTTCTGTGTAACCTTGCCTCGGAGGTTGCTAATTTTAGCCTGGTTTCTTGGTGTCTGGAGGGGCTCTGTGTTCATAGGGTGGTAATGATGCGGTTTGGCGTACATGGAAGAAGCTTCCAGATTTGGATTTCGCCGAGTCCCTGGTGATCTTCGCATGGATAAGAAGGCTAAACATGCTCGCATAAAGCTTCCAGATGTTCGAGCTCTGGGTTTTCCTCTGGAGCCTGTGCCATGCTGGTGGGTGGAGCTCCGAGCTATTCTACGCGGTGGCGCCTTCGAACACCTCTCGCGTGGTTAGCTTAAGGGTTCGCCTCGACTGGCTTCTGAATTGGTGCTCTGGATGGATCAAGGGCGGCGGGCCGGGGGTCTCAATATCATGGCGGATGATGGTTAAAATAGGTCTCCTTTGTTCGTGTCCTAGTATTAGTA
>CM031241.1:11765810-11833643 GCA_018340775.1 Taxus wallichiana var. yunnanensis
GGCATACCCTTTTCCATTTTGGATTCTCCTATGAATTATGGAACTATTTTTGTAGAAGGATATAAAAAAAGTTATTTTGTGCTACAAAACCCCTTTCCCTAGCTATTAATTTCCATTTTTACTCTAAGATCTCGACACTACTTATATTTACTTCTTGAGTTGGGCATCATCAAAGGTTGGTTGCGAGTGGAGCTTTTCTTTATGGATTTCCTTTGGGATGGTTTTTGGCTCTAAATGAGCTCATAGAGTCCACAGGAAATTAGTTGTGAGGCCTAAATAGGATGGAGTACTTGGCTTGTTTGATATTAATTACCAAAGTAATACTCTCTACATAAAATGGATTGTCGAGTGATGGTAGGGGAAGAGGCTTGGAAATTTTATTGTCATCTTATTTCTCAAGGTTCCCTTTGTATGATAGGCTAAGATGGATCCTCGTCACCTATTCTCTTACCCTTGGGGCTCAAATTCAGGCCTACACATAAGATGTAGATATCAAAGGTTCTCAAGGAGCACAAGGGTCACAATTCTAGAGGATAGTAATCCTAACCCTAAGATAGTTATAGGTTTCCAAGGCCTATACCTAAAGTAAATAGAGGTATTTTAGTAGGAATTAGGATATAGGTAGGTCAAAAGGTGGATAAAGCCAAGGGTGTAGCATAAGTAAGACAAACCAATAGAATAAAGAAAACATACATCTACCCTAATCTATAACAATGAATGATCAACCATCCACACAATAATAAACATGAAACAAAGGAAAAAGAAGGGTTATATATACTTACTTTTAGGGTGACCAGCGATGCATTGATCCTCCTCATAGACAAAAAAACTGAGATATAATCACTATGGGTGGAGAAGGGAAAGCTTAAGAAGAATACCTCTAGTCCTAACTCACTATAATAACCCAAATGCAAAAGGATAAGCTCCAAAACCTCAAGTCTAATAACTAGATGTGAATATGTGCACAAATGTGCAAGTAATGCGATGTGCAAGTAAGGTGTGATGTCTTGATTGAATAATTGATTAGGACCTATGGGAACTTGTGTTGATTGATAATCCATTTTTAAAATATGATTTTGCATTTGAAACATGTTAGAAGTAGTAGAAGATTACATAATGGTCATTTGATCCAACAACTTGATAATCATGAGATTAGGATCATGTGGCGAATTAGGGCCACTAGAGGAAGAAGCCTTGGTGTTACTAGTTTGTAAAGGGGTTTTCAAGGATTTATCCATATGTAGGAGGCTTGGTATGATTAATGGGTTTCAAGGAGGGTTTTAGGTTGTCTCTTCCATAGGAGAAATGTCTTGAGAAACACTTGAATAACTTCCCCTCCTTAGAAAGTGTAAAGTATTCATCATTGTTTATATTTTGATGACTTGGCTTTAATCATTTTTTATTTTTACCATATTATAATTATTTGTAGGGTTGATCCTCATTTGAGATTGGTTGTGCTAATACACAAGGACCTATAATGTCGGGGCGGGATTGGGATAGAATCAAAGCGGGATTAGTTTCTGATTTGGTATGGTTGATTATGTCGACTTGGATGGGTGAAAGGATGGGCTCATACTGACATTGGCCATGCTTTACTACACAAGTCGATGGTGTTGGGAAGGGAAGAAGATGTTGGGTCATGTTGAATGATAAGGTAAATTCTAATGAAACTAAGAATAGGATCGGGGTATATTGATTGTGCAATGATATTGCTTCGACATAGAAGAAAGAGTAAATGAACATTCCATTCTTAGTGGATTGAGCATGGAAAGAAAAATTCTAAGAGGAGATATTAGTAAAAACTGGATATGAATCTCAAGAAGATAAATTTTGACCCAAACCTTAACACGGTCGAGTCATGTAGAGAGGTAAAGGGTCCAACTGTGTTAGGATCTTGGAAGAATATTATTCTGAAATGGGATTGACCATGTAGGAGTTGAATAAAGGATGATCACATTACACTAATCAAAATGGATTCTGATGCGAAATTGGTCATGTAAGGAAGGTGGTACGGTGGTCGATATCGTACAAAATAAAGGAAAAATGAATATAAATGAAAAATTATAGTGAATCTAACTCAATCGAAGGCATAGTAATTCACATCAGGTTCACTAGAATGTAAGGTGGGCTAAGATGGCCGAAAGTGACAGAAGAGTAAGAATGCTTGAAAACAAGTGAACTCAATGATGGAAATATGTGAACAATATAGGAAACAAAGTGAGGATAGGTAACTATCGTATAAAGGAAAAAATAATGACATCTCTTTAAATGTCGTGGCCTAACCGACATGACCAATTTGGATCACACCCCAATCCTGACATGGGACTCTTTTAGGAACCCACTCATAAGGATAGTGCATCAAAAAGTCCTTACACAAGATAAAATGTTAATAAGTGTAAAAATTACGTGAATATATATGCCCCAATCAAGGTCATTAGATGTCACAATAATGAAACATGGGATGGTCTTCGAAAAATATTGATGTAACACCGAATTCTAAAGTAGATACTATTAGTGCAGAATCACGGCACCCCCCAAATGAGTCGTTAGGTCTGATTTTTTTCTAAGGCATGGTCATTTGGTGTGATTGCATAACATTGAACTTTCCCCAAGGTGTGACAAAAGGGAGCTCTCTAGAGAAGGTCGGTTCCTCTTCCTAAACTACCCGCTACACAAGATATTCTAGTGCAAGAAATCTAATCTAATCCTAATATAACTTCCAAGGAGACAGGGAGAGAAAGAAAAAAAGGAAAAATAGAACCTACACTAAAACGGTGATACACCAGAGAAGGAAAGTGAAACATTCTACTGAGGGAGAATATAAGAATAAAATGGAGTTGGGAGAGGTCAAACAGAAGTGACACAGACCCAGATCTTCAAAATCCACCATTAAACTCCATGAGACACAACATCCTACATCTACAAGTGTGAAATACATGCACATAAAACCAAGGCTCGAAAGGGAGAGGCATGTGAGAAACAACAAAATAATGCAAAGGGTTCAAGAACGCCACAAAACATGTTTTTTATTGCTACGGAAGGTGCATGAGACATTACATTTTCGGAATAGAGGCACAAATGCATTTTTAGGGTGTAGGAGAAGGTTCATCGCTCAAAAATGGTGTCGAGAAACAAATTTTACTGAGTTTCTCTATGCCCAGAATGTCTCTCCTCTCAAACGAGAAGTATTACAGATATATAGAAAGAAAAGAGAGAGAAGAGGGAAAAGTCGAATCTTATTTCAACCACCCCAAGATATGCATTGAATCCTATCTTGAAGATTCAAACACCATCAATCAATGCCCCCTTTCAAATCTACCCCAAATCTAGTTGATTTTGGCTCCCTTTGTCTATCTGGCGTGTTGAAGAAGAATGGTGGATCAAATCGAATTAGATCTAGTAGCTGAGAAAATCAGATTCTGTATTAAAGGCATGAAGACATTTCTCCATGGTTCACCTACCAGGGCCTGAGAAAAATGATTTTTATCTTTCCTTTGCGTAGAAGACGCCAAGTCGAGGCGCCAAAGCAAAGTGTCAGATTTGCAATATTTTGAGCCCTGAGTTGAAAGATATGCCCCTCCGAAGTTTGTATCGAGTCCATACAAATGGGCGGGAAAATAGTTTGAAAAACTAGGTCCCCTTTAATATGGGACACAGTGACACCAGATTAGGGCAAAATCGGGTTTGCGGGTCCATAATTTATCTTTTTCCCTTTTCCGTAAAACGTAAAATGTAGAAAACCCCCGCGGCCCCAAAGCTCCGTCTGGACATGTGGCACCCTTTGGTTGATTGGGGAGATGCGCTTCAATTTTTCCTTTGTGCCTTTTTGTCAAAAGGAAAATTTTCACCTTTTCCTCCGACTCCCCACTTTGGCTTGACTCGGGCTCAAACGCTGAATTTTTCCTTTGGGCGGAGTTGCGGCCCATTTTGCAACTTTTACACCTTTTGGGATATCAAGGGGAAAAAAACCAACTTTCCCCCGACGGCCCACTTTGACCTGGGACACGTGGCGGTCTAGCACTCATTTGGAAACCCTCTCTCTATTCAATCTTGAACTAGCACCATTTAGACACTTGGCAGCCTCCACCGGCCTGGCCTATGCATTGACTATTCAACCGACTCTATTCCTTTTGAGACTGGACATGTGGCGGCACCGTGCTTGCTTGAGAGCCCGATTCAAAATTTACCTTTGGAGGAGCGTCGAGTTGACACTTGTCGGCCTCCGCTAGTCTGTGGAATTTTCAACGGTCCCTCTTACTCCTTTTGGACTTTGGGCTACGTGGCGAGCTCGCGCTCATTTGGGTCTCCGTCTTGGGACTGACTCTTTGGAGATGCGCCACACTGACACTTGGCATTCTCTACTTACACTTTTATACTTAGCCAATTTTGAGGCCCACCCATCCACCTTTTGACTTTGTTTGACCATTTTCCCCTGCCTCTGTTTCATCCTGAGACACGTGGAGATGTGGCGCTTGTTTGAGCTTCTCTTTTTGGATTCACCTTTGGAGGAGCACCATTAGGACACATGGTTCTCTCCGCTACTTCCATACTTAGTCGATTTTGGACTCTTTCTGAACATTCTTGAGCCCAAAAACTTGAAACTTCACCATTTTCTCCCCTTCTTGCTCTTGATTCCTCTGGACACTGACCTTTACTTGGCCTCCTTCCCGACCCTTTCTTTTCATTTTAGAGCTTGCTTGAGTCACATCAAATATATTTAAGACACGGATTTACGCGACAGTCGTTTCTTCTCTTTCTTTCACAATGTTCATTTAAACTTTTGAGGCCCCACCATTCCATTGTAGAGTCCTCCTGCAAACCTGCTGTTTTTGCAAGATTTAAATGTGTTCTCTCGATTCTTTCTGTGTGGATGTTCGTAGTTGATCCAATATTTTGTTAGGGAGAAATATGGATAACAGATACTCAAAATGAAGTAATAATCTAAGTGTAGGAAATAAATAATTGACTACTGCCAAATGAAATAATCCTAACTCATACTTACCTTTTAGTATCACTCAGTTGATGTGTGGGGGTGTAATGGTTCATTGAAACTCTAAAGAGACAAGGTTGAAAATAAACACTATAAGATAATTAGTAAAATGACACAAATCACAATATGAGGTCATGGGAAGGAGGGAGTGTATCAATGAATTGGAGAAGAGATGTGAGAAATGAGGATGATAGCCGGGGTAGATAAAAATATTGAAGAGTGCAAAAACCAATGGATAAATACTATAAGTATGATAAAACAAGATAAAAGATTCTGCCAATAAGGATGCCATGTCGTAGAGTTAGCCAACATTTAGATATAGATGTATAGATTACCAAAGTATTCAAGATAAGAGACAATGATTGTAGAGATCTAGGTGGGATGAAAAATAGATTAAAATAGTAGGTTGATGAAGTATAATTGGAGAACATTGTCCATGAAGTCTTTAGTGATGGAAAGGATAATGCAAATAGTTATGACATGTGAGGTGGCATGCATATCTAACTTATGCACCAAGAGATTATATTTTTATTACGCCTTCTCTAAAAAATTAGGTGTTATTATTTGAAGATTTCTTGGAGTTGAATTAGTGATTTTAAGGGAAGGTGGGCACCATGAGGTGCCCCAAAATCTAATGTGGTGAAAGAAGTGGCATTATGAGATGCCCCAAAAGAAGTATTAATTATGTTTGTATTTTGGTTAAAAGTATGCATTCTATCTAGGATCCTTTTATAATTTTGATTACATTGAGGTTTTTAGACTGTGTTTGTGACATGATGTAATCCTCATCATAGGAGGAAGCGGTGTATATAGGTATACTAGTTTCATTAGGGTAATAGTCTTAAAAGAGGACTATTTGGCGAGAGATGCCAAATCTTTCGAAAGATTAAGGAGAGAGAGGTGGATGATCTTGGAATATTTTGGAAATATTGAATTCATTCCATTCAAATAGATCCTCCATAAGGTTTTCGAAGGTATTAGTCTCACAAGAAGGATCCTTAAATTATAATACGATAGGAAATTGGCATTGGGGAAAAGAATTGGAGAAATCCAATTGGTGATAGATTATGGTAATTGGTTATTGTTAATTATGTTTTTTAGTTCATTAAGTTCATAACGAGTCAGCAAGATTGATGTTGAGCTCAAATATGTAGTTATAAAATCAATATATGGAACATCATGCGTTGTAGGAGTAGTAGAAATGTAAAAGTGCTTATTAGGGGAAGGGTACACGTACATCCCATGAATTAGGATGAGCATCGTGCTTATCCTCTATTAATTTTATGGATGAATTTAAGGCACTCATACTAGAATGATGTCTTTGCATGCATCAATGTGTTAAAGGTCTACCTAATAAATATTGTAAGAAAGAGGGAAATCAAGAACCATGAACTTGGTGCGAGATGGTCTTCGGGTCCTATAATAATAGGGATCCAAATACAACCAATCGAATATTAAGTATTTTATCAAATCCACAATAATTTATTAAGGAACAGTATGTTTATGGTCATCAATGGAGAAGGAAAGGTTTTGATGTTTGAGAGAGAAGAAAGACTTGTTGAGCCCTCATCCACAAGAGGACTCTTCTTACTTGGGCATCATGAATGACGACACTAATAAGGAATGAAGCATCGCCATCGAACACAAAATAAGGTTTCATTTTTAATCATATCATCCTCAAGAGAACTCTATGCCAATAGACCGAGTAGTTTGAGAAGATAAGGTAGGATTGGTAGTTTCAAGGTTTTGAATTTCTGGGGTTATGGAAAGGTGGGATGAAATGATATTCATGTGCTTTTTTAAATTCATGTTTTAAATATTAAAGTTATTACATGAGAAATTTCTAATGTTGTGGAGAGGTACACATGAGCTCCATTAGTGGGATTTCCTAATTCAAATAAATGACTTCATCCGGGGAAGTTCCATTATGGTATGGGGTATGTTTCATAATAGTATTTGTGGCATGATGAGACTTGTAAGATTGAGAAACCTTATCAAAATCGAGAACACATTCCTTATAAGGGATTTTTTTGGATCCTTGGGATGAGGCTCAATTAAGGAGCAAGACCATCATTAGATTACTCAGGGAAGTATCGGTAAGGCCTTGTTAGTAGGTGATGATTTTGGGTATATGGATAGGATCCTTATGCATGGGCTTACATTTGTAGTTAACCTTCGCATTGACATATTGTGAATTGAGATTATTATGGTCATAAGTGTATGACCAAAAAAGATAGGTTCCCAAATGGTTTCTTTAAAATAGGGATCAAATCTACATCCAGGACGCATGATGTAGATACTGAAAGGTTCTCAAAGAGTGTTAATGTTTTAATTTTTAAAGTGTAGTATTTATCGACACTAAAATTTTCCTCCATAATTTCTATTTCATTAATGTATGTATTAGGAATAGAATGTTGTTAAGTGTAATTAGTAGTAGCGTCCGATAGAAGATAGCGGCTTTGCGATCAAACAATGCGCCGCAAATAATGTAGAGTACGGTAATAGTCAAAGTACAATAGGAATGTTGTAAAAAGTAAATATTTGTCGTAAGTGGTCCGGTAATATTAAAATGTCAAAGTTTGGGTAATTAGAGAAGTAGGGTCTACATGATTAGGAATTAGAAATATTATATTGGTAATAAGGACAAGGAGTGAGGTCATAAATATTTTGTGTATTTTATTTGTAAAAATTCTAAAAATGTGGAACCCATGTAAAATGATAAGGTTTATCTTATCTTAAGAGATAAGCTTACATGTACATATAAGAGTTAAGGTATGGAATATGATTCGTCAGAGTGGATTTCTTATCCTATCTTAGAGATAAGATAGATAAGCTGTAAGTTCTATAAATAGAGAGCCACCCCCTCATTTAGCATAAAAAGAAGTAGTGAGAAATATTGTAGGAAGTGTGCGAAGGAAGCCATCAGTTAAAGGTGTGTTGAAGAAGCCATCAAGAGGTGTAATTGTAAAGTTTCTCCCATAGTCTTGTTGAAGTATCTCATGGGTGAGATTGTAACAGTTTCATGTTAATATTATAATTTATTTTGATATTTCAGATTTTGTCATCATTGTCTTATCATAGTCGATGGTATTCTTGTGTTCGGTTGTTGTTTTGTTCCAGATTACATCCACCAAACTAAAAATTTTGTGCATTAGTAAATAATCATAGACGAGGAGTTCGGTGAAGAATTATCATAGTGCCGGATTGGTGTTGACATTTTGGTTCCGTTCTGCGGGACCATTCCTCGTTGGTGGATTTTACGGAGAGATATTCCCAATTAGTCAAAAATCAATTAGAGGGTAACCTTGTTTTTTATGTGCATAGTAGTTACCATGGTAAACTCATTTTACCGTGAATAGTAGTTACCATGACAAAGTAATTTTTCTTTGCTGAATAGTATTTATCACGGTAAAGTCACTTTTAACACCGTGAATAATATTTACATGATAACTTCACTTTTTACCGTGAATAGTATTTACGCATGATAATTTCACTTTACCGTGAATAGTGTTTACCAAGTGAAGTCGATTTTACACATGATAAGTCAAGTTTTACCATAGTTTACCGTGGTCATTTCTATTTTCTATTAGAAAGGTGTAAAGTCACTTTCTATTACAGTGATTCCGATTATTTGTGCACATAAGTCTTGTTGATTGTAATTGTGGGTTGGTATTTCACGGTGGTTACTTTTGAAAATGGGAAGATTCTGCTTTTTTCAGCCCAATCTAATGAAGATGCTTCTTCTTTCATTCAAGAGTTTAAACGATCTTGTATTTGTAATGGCCTTATAAGAAGGGAACTTGATGGACTGAATTTTTCCTACCTTTTTGGATGGTTCAGCACTTAGGTGGTTTGAAACACTAGGTGATAATGTGAAAAATTCATGGGATTTATTAGCGAAAGTTTTCTTGAAGAATTTGGTGAACAACGAGAAATATGCGAGATCTCATGATCGATATCACAAAGCTAACCCAAGGAGAGAAGGAGAAGATAAGGGATTATCATGCTCGTGTTCTGAGCTAAGGAGGAAGCTCGATGCCCGAGATCCGGAAGGAAGGATTAGCGGATGGGTTGATGAATGGCGTGGATAATCTCCTATGTAAGCACTTCATTCTTGGGATGAAGCGGAGAGATCGAACAACGAGTGAAGTATGACGCCCAAATCTACCATTGAACAAGCAAAGGAGATTGAGAAGGCAAGAAGAAAGCATGGAAGAGGAGCCCAAAGAAATTGTTGCTAAAGTAGAGCCTACACCAGCACCTTTGGTCCATAATCACAACCACTCGGTGAGCACAAATATTTCTCCTAGTACATCTACTTTGAGTATGAAGATCTGCTCAAAAAGATGGGTTAGTTAACTATTAATCTTCTTGAGGAAAGGAATTTAGTTCTCGGGGAGGAGATAGAGGTCCGAAAAGAAATATTTCTGAAGTTGTTTGTTATGGTTGTTATAAAAGGGTCATTATAAGTATAATTGTCAGGATAGAGCTTCTACATCGGTACAAGAGATAATGATAAAGGAAAAGCACTGTGAATTCTCTTGATGTAGTAGATAAGAGTAGAAATAATGAAGTAGATGTGTTTGTAACAAAAAAAAAAGAAAGAAAAAGATAATCAAGATGGAAATGATCCTAAGAAGATGAAAGGAGAAACTAGTAAGAAACATAGGAGAAGAAAGTTGGGTGTGCAGGATTTTCGATTTCACGGGGGCAAGGACCATACTCCATCTTGGAAGATATGTCAAAGGCACAAATATTACATATGGTCAACTCTTGGCTATGTCTTCGAAGAGGCGGGAGTTGCGAGGTGGACTCAATGCTCAAGAAGGAAGGAGGTTGAGGTCCCTGTTTTGGGAGGCAAGAGGCGGATCCCTATGCTCCACAAGGTGAGGTATTATGTAATGGTATTTCAATTCATGATGTCTTAGTTGATGGAGGTGCTGCAGTTAATGTAATGACCAAGTCTGTAATGAATATGTTGGGTTTAAAAATTGATCGCCCTTCAACACTTATGTTAAGGTCATTAAATAAGGGAAAAACTAAACCAGAAGGTGTAGTTTCAAATGTGACAATATCTGTTATGGGTGTTGTATGTGTGGTAGACTTTCAGGTGATGAAAAATGGTGCTTATTGCACCCAATGCTTTAGGAAGACCATGGCTAAGGAGAGTTCATGCAAGAAACTCGGAATGAAGGTTTCATGACACTTGGACGTGGTAGAGAGAGGGTGAAGATAAACGTGATCCCTCGACATCATAAAGCAGAACCTGTGGATTCAAGTGATGAAACTGATGATTGGACATCCTCTGATTACTCTAGTACCAGTGAAGTGGACACTTTTGAAGATGAAGAAAGTGAGGTTGATGTTTGATCATGGATATTCTTCCAGTCACACCAACCTTGACCCCATAAAATTATCTAAAGAAGAAGAACTTGATGATCGTCTCCAACAAATAAAGATTAGCGTCTTTGTGATGGAGAGTGAGAAGGAATCCTACCTCCGGCTCTTTGAAGGTACATACACCTATTCACTTTTGATTACAAGGAACTCCGTCAAGTAAGTTGGGTAGAACATTGTATTGAGGTGGTAGATGGTGCTAAGCCCATAAATCAAATGCCATATAGAATGAATCCTAATTTTTCCAAGACTGTAAAAGAAGAAATAGATAAGTTGCTTGATGCGGGATTCATATTTCTTTGTGGAGAATTGAGAATGGGTTTCTCCCATTGTGATCTCAATAAAAAAAGAATGGGAAGCTACGCATTTGTGTTGATTACGGGAAGCTCAATAAGGCAACAAAGAAGGATCATTACCCTCTTCCATTTGAGATCAGATCTTGGACGAAGTAGGCGGCAGAGTCTTATAGTTTCTTTGATGGATATAGCGGCTACAACCAAGTTCGTATAGCAGAGAAAGATCAGTTGAATACCACGTTCACCACTCCTTGGGGAACATTTGCTTATAGAGTTATGCCTTTTGGGTTGTGTAATGCTCCAGCAACATTCCAACGTTTGATGAATAGGGTGTTCGAACCCTACATTAGGACCTTCATCAGAGTATTTCTAGATGATTTTTGCATCTATGGGAGCAAGTTGGACCACCTGCACCAAATGGAGACAAGCATTTCAAAGGTTAGATGAAGCACAAGCCTCACTAAACCCTACAAAGTGTGTCTTTGGATGTTCTAAAGGCGTTTTGTTAGGGCATGTTGTATCCAGAGATGGTATTGGTACTGATCCTGATAAAGTTTCAAAAATCAAAGATTTACCATTTCCTATGAATAGAAGTAAGTTGAGATCATTTTTAGGCCATGTGGGTTACTATAGAAGGTTCATCAAGAATTTCTCAAAGATTGCCTGACCACTAACTTGATTCTTGAAGAAGGATGTTACTTATGAACCAGAAATAAGGCGCATGAATCTTTTGGACAATGAAGGAAGTCCAGTGTCTTCACCTGTTTTGAAGAATCCGAGAATGGAGCAAGCCATTCATTGTGTACACGATGCCTCGAGATGCAGCACTAGGAAGTACTTTGAGCCAAAAGGATGAAAATGGGAATGAACATCCAATTTACTTTGGGAGCAGAGACAAATGAGCAAAGGTCTTGAGGTAAACTATCATGAATCGAAAAAGAGGCTCTGGCTATCATTTTCTGTAAAGAAGTTTAGAAATTACTTGCTAGGGCAGAAATTTATAGTTATGTGAGATCATGATGCTCTGAAATATATTGTAATAAGCCTAACCCATCAGGGAGGATAGCAAGATGGATAATTTTGCTACAAGAATTTGAATTTGATATTATAGATAGGCCAGGAAAGAAGCATGTCAATGCAGATGCACTCTCTCGAGCCTATGATGGTTTAGGATCATCTTGTGATGATGATGATTTCCCCGATGCAGCATTGTTATCCCTTGACACAATCCCTAGTGAATACATAGATATTTGGAATTATCTGAATGAATTCAAGTTTCCTGATGGTGCCAATGCAAAGACTAAGGGAAGGATTACTCAAGCCAATCGTCCATATTCTATTCGCATGGAGTATATTTCGAATAGGACGATGGGACAGACAAGAGGCGATTGGACGTGATCAAGGGAAGGAGCTACTAGAAGAATTCCACAATGGTACATGTGGAGGGCACTTCTCTGGACAACTTACAGCAAGAAGGATCTTGGATGCAGGTTATCACTGGCCCACTCTTTTTAAAGATTGTTATAATTATTGTAAGACATGTGATATTTGTCAAACACATGGTAACCGTAAGACTTCATCAGCTCCATTATGTCCTATTCTTCCACTTGGTCCCTTTGAAAAGTGGGGAATAGACATTGTAGGTCCACTTCCAACTACCTCACGCAAAATAAGTATATTGTAGTTGCCACAGATTATTTGACCAAGTGGGTTGAAGCTAGGCCATTGAAAACAGCTTCCATGGATGAAGTGGCAAGGTTCATATATGAACGCATTGTCACCAGATTTGGTTGTCCATTAGAAATTGTAACAGATCAAGGAAGCCACTTCATTAATGAGGTGGTAGAAGCCCTAGTCAATAAGTTTTCTATTAAGCACAGGAAGGCAACAACATACAAACCAAGCACAAATGGACGGAGTGGAGCAGAACAAATTTTGTGTTGTGTCAAATTCTAGCAAAAGATGCAGCCTTGCAGGTACATAAATGGGATAAGAGGATTCATGCAGCATTGTGGGCATATAGGGCAACATCAAAGTCAGCAACAGGATACTCTCCATTTCAGTTGGCCTATGGCATTGATCCAGTTCTTCCTATTGAGTTTGATATTCCCACTGTGAGAGTTATGAAAAATGAAAGGATGGATGAAAGTGATTCAGTAAAAGAAAGGTTGGTACATCTTCATTTGCTAGAGGAAATGAGGGAAATAGCAAAGGATACAAGCCATAAGAAGAAAATGAAGCAGAAGGAATACTTTGATCAAAAGATCCTTTGGTCTCCATTTCAGGTGAATGACTTGGTTCTAGTATATGATTCCAGATACAAAAAAAGAAGACAGAGGAAATTTCTTCCAAAATGGATGGGGCCCTACAAAATAGCAGTTGTGCATGAAAATGGTACGTACCGACTGGAGGAATTGGATGGCACTCCCATTACGAAATGGGTCAACCACGACAAGTTGAAGATTTTCCACGCACCAGAAGAGTCTACTCCGAGGACGGAGTAGAAGCTAGGAAGGGGGAAGATGTCGACACTAAAATTTTCCTCCATAATTTCTATTTCATTAATGTATGTATTAGGAATAGAATGTTGTTAAGTGTAATTAGTAGTAGCGTCCGATAGAAGATAACGGCGCTGCCAGTACGACGCCGCAAATAATGTGGAGTACGGTAATAGTCAAAGTACAATAGGAATGTTGTAAAAAGTAAATATTTGTCGTAAGTGGTCCGGTAATATTAAAATGTCAAAGTTTGGGTAATTAGAGAAGTAGGGTCTACATGATTAGGAATTAGAAATATTATATTGGTAATAAGGACAAGGAGTGAGGTCATAAATATTTTGTGTATTTTATTTGTAAAAATTCTAAAAATGTGGAACCCATGTAAAATGATAAGGTTTATCTTATCTTAAGAGATAAGCTTACATGTACAGATAAGAGTTAAGGTATGGAATATGATTCGTCAGAGTGGATTTCTTATCCTATCTTAGAGATAAGATGGATAAGCCTGTAATTTCTATAAATAGAGAGGCCACCCCCCTCATTTAGCATAGAAAGAAGTAGTGAGAAATATTGTAGGAAGTGTGCGAAGGAAGCCATCAGTTAAAGGTGTGTTGAAGAAGCCATCAAGAGGTGTAATTGTAAAGTTTCTCCCATAGTCTTGTTGAAGTATCTCATGGGTGAGATTGTAACAGTTTCATGTTAATATTATAATTTATTTTGATATTTCAGATTTTTCGTCATTCTGTCTTATCATAGTCAATGGTATTCTTGTGTTCGGTTGTTGTTTTGTTTCCAGATTACATCCACCAAACTAAAGGCTGTGCATTAGTAAATAATCATAGCACGAGGAGTTCCCGGTGAAGAATTATCATAGTGCCGGATTGGTGTTGACATGACCCTAACCATAATATATTTATAGGTTTCGATGCCTACAACTAAGTTTAAGATAGGTATCATACTAGGATTCATAATAAAGTGGATAAATCCAAGGGGCGTAATATAATAATACAATGCAATAGATCAAATAAAACATACATCTACTCTAATCTATAACAATGAATGACCAACATACAACATACATGTGCAAGATAAAAGACTAAAGAGTTAGAAATACTTATCTATAACATGTGTGTGAGGCTAATGCATAATCCTTCCTAGAGACAATAACAACGAGAGAGGTTTTCTATAGGTGGAGAATGGAAAATATCAAGAACAAGATATCCAGACCTAACTCATTATGGTGACCCAAAATGCAAAAATGTAAGCTCTTGAAACTCCAATTTAGCAAGTAGGTGCGAAATAGTGAGAAAATAAGGAAACTAGAAGTGCCTTCATATATGAAAAAAGTTATTATTTGGTGGTGTTTTATCAAAGGAAGGAAAATTATATATACTCAACGTCATCGCCCATGGTGATGACGTCTACTATGGAAAAACCAAAATTAATACCATTGCTCATATGTGATAGTATCAACATTTAGGTAAAACCCTAAGGTCAAAGGTGTAAAACATGGGAGATGATCCTAATAGGTAAGTAGAGATAAATGAAGGTCATCTAAGATGACTAAAAGTAATGAAAATACCATGAATGAATGAATGAGAACAAGTGAGCATAATGGTCGTAAGTAAACATAATGAGTACAATGTGACAAATAGGGAAGAAATGAGGGAAGGATAAGGTAACTAAGGCATAATAGAGACATCTCTCAAATGTTGTGGTCTAGCCCATGTGACCAAGTTTGATCACACCCTAATCCGGTAGGATGTTAAGGAATCCTCTCATGAGGAATATGCATCAAAGCATCCCATGCACAAAAGAAATAGTTAGAGATTGTAAAAACTAAGGTGTATACAATAATACCCTTCAATAGTACCTATAAAGTTGTTCGTAGGTTATTTGTTATGGGTTTTCCTAGATTTGTGGTTATTTTGGGCTTGTAGAAGGGATTGATATCTCTCATAACATTAATGAATAATGATATTAGTGTCAAAGTGAGGTCCTAAAAATAAATTGAGGGAAACCATCTTAAGATCCCTATAATCCTCATGGGAATGGGCAATAGTGGTATGCCATTAGCAGAAGAGGCCAAGATTGAAGAAGGTCGATGGTTGTTTGGTACGAGGAAAGATATGAGGTGTGGGAAGAACTTGTAATAGCTCAACATGTGACAAGGGTGGGTGGTGTGGGTTATGAGAAATAACACTTTGATTATCATTGTTTGAAGAGGAATGTGTGATATATTTTCCTTTAGAAGAGCTTGAGGTTGATGGCATTAGATGTTGATTTAAGGGTGCTTGAAGGCTTAGATGATTATTGAAATTATCGCATTAGGTAGTCCTATTGTTTGGTCCGCTCAAGATCCTCTTCTAACGTGGTGGGAGAGAAGGACCAAACCTTATATTGGAGATCGTGGACAAGATCCTTAAGGAATATGTGACAAAGATTTTGATTGTTAAGATCATGGCTAGTTTGATTAGATAAAATATTCCATTGCTTGATGAAATCATTAGTTGATTCATTGTTTCAAGTTGATGAATTTTTATAATGTTTTTTAGAGAGATCATATCATTGAAAATCATTTTGTAGTGTTGGCAAAATAATTTTTGTGTTGTAAATTATTGAGTTTTCACTAATGGTCATGGGGCTAAGCCCTCCTTCTTGTGTATGGGGAGGCTCCCATTATTGAATGCAAATTACGCTAAATTTTTGGGTGGTCATAGGCGGGATCACACAAGAGTACTTTGTTATCCCAAAATTCTGTACCACATACAAATTTTAAGCGTCAAAATTACAAGCTTTTTCCATCATATTTGAGCCTAGTCACCTTTGATGGCAGGGGCCAATTCTAACTTGATTTAAGATTCATTAATTTATCATGACATATATTAAGTGATTCTTGCATTTTCCTTCAATAAGATATGGCTTCTCCAAATTGGTCTTATAATCAGGACTTTCGATATCGTGATAAAATCTGCAATTTATGGAACAATCGGACACCATTTTTAGTGATTCCAAATGTTGTGAGAAGGGTGTGAAGTGTTCTTTTTAACTCTAAATTATGGTTTTAAAAAATACAGAAATTTACAATTTGTTAGATTTGGCGTCCAAAAAACCGTAAGTAATAGACCAAAAAGTGCAAAATGACGGTCATATGAGTGTCAATTTTAATCTCATATAAAACCTGTCAAAAATTGAATTTTTCAGCAAAGTAAAGATTGAAGAATGATCACTAAGGTTTTATATTTCATATCATTCGGTCAAAATAAAGTTACAACAAGGATATGATGGGTATTTTTTGTCCAAGATTATGATAATGATGTTGTGATGGTTAGATGCATAAAACATGATTATGCATTATTTTTATTTCTTTGGATCAATGATGGATTTACTTGGGAATGCACATTATGGATTTATGTGTTGTGGTAATTATTGTTTCTTTATATTAAGTTATGAATGTGGGCCCCAACCCATCTTTCCATCATGTTTTACCTTAATTATTTAATGTTGCTAAGAAGAAATTACTTTATTCCTAAGTCTTTTATTTTCAAAAAGGGATCTTATTTTATTATAAAAGAGGGTCTTCGAGTGGTCAATAATTAAAATAAAGTTAATGACTTTATTTTATTTATTTTTCTCAAATGAGTTGGTTATGAAACCTAACCACCCAAGACTTCTTTAAAAGACTTAGAAGAAATGAAGAAAAAGGAGGACAATCACAGGTACCTGGCTGAACTATAGTCAATTTTCCATTCGAATTTATTTATGTTATTTTCTTCTGAGATGGATTTTGTTCACAGACTTCTTCAACAACATTTTAGGTGACTAAAATCTCTTGAGGAGAATGAACATGTATATCCAGTTTTTATGTAATAATCTTTCTGATTATCTAGAATATTTTCATTTTCTAACTTGAACTGGCTGTAGTTATTTGTATGCCTTAGGATATTGGTTGCTTTTGGAATCTGGTGGAGTTGATGAAGACATTACATGATCATGATTGTAATTGTGTACATTTTCATCCAGTAGAATATAATTTCTTTTATGGATATTGTTCTCATTAATGAATTCCTATTTCATTGACATTTTTGTCATTGTGTTTGGTCAGAATGACCATTTGTAAATATGTATAGTTCTTTTATGTTTTTGTACATTTTGTTTATTCTTTCTATTTCTTGGAATGATTGTGAATGATAAGATTTTTCCAAAATCTCGTTAGGTTTCTTATATTTTTGGTATGATATTTAATGGCCTAACATTAAACTACCCTTTTGCACGCTTGAGTTTTTGCTTAATCCGTTATGTTAAACTGGTATGATTCCACCTTGACCTCAAGTAGTAGGTTGAAGGGTTGATTCGTTGTCGATACATTTTCTGTCAAAAAAACTCCATTAAACATGTGGCAAATTCTTGTACTAGGTATACAGGATGAATTTTTAATGAAGATAGGTAAAGGGGAGTTGGGAAAATAAGGAGAGAGAGGGTAATCGTTGTGAGTAGGCTTACAAAATTCACATACGGTAACTAGAGTAGGTCCACATTCAATTAGAAGAACACAATTTTTGTTAACAATAACAAGACCAAAAATCATAGACACATAATTCCATTGACTCATTTATCAAAGTGCAGACACCTTTCTTGGTTTTACAAGATTATCATGTATGCAAAGTTGGAAAGAGAGAGTAGAGGAACATAAGACAAGAAATAGAATAATTATAGCTTTTATTGCTTGATGTAGAAGTGGTAATCTCAACAACATACATTCAATCAACAATTGTTAACCCTTGGAATGGAGAAGTCATTCCAATTTATAACATTACAAATTGTCTCTTCATCTACCCCCACATGAATTTTCACCTATCCTCATCACTTATGACCTTTCATATTCCTAGAAGTGAGTCTTTTCCTTATTGGTGAAAAAATACTCTTACAATGTTTAATTGAGGGTCACTTAAGTGAATAGGAAGAAATAGAAAAAAGTACATTCTTAATTGAAAATTAGAATATGGAGAGAGAGAGAGAGAGAGATGAGAAAAAGAGAAGGGGTTAACTACTGATCTAATTGAGGAAGAACAAGCCACTCATGATCTCCGAGGGAGAGCTCCCAAAATAAGCTCTTGTCCTTTGAATTCTTTACTGAACCGAGATGTCGTAGGTGCCACCTTATCTACTTCGGAATGAAAATGTAGCTCAACACTTTGATCCATGTCCTGGAAACATCATTGATATCCTTGCACTAACTAGACCATACTTCATGATCTCTTGCAATGTTATAAATAGAGTCTTTGATGTTGGCAAGGGACTCTAAGGTATCTTCGTTGAAGGAAAGAGGATCACTTGCCTCTTTCTTGACCAACTCCTGAAAGGAATCAATGAGTTCTTATGATGATGAATTCTTGGTGAGTGGAGGGAATCCAAGTTTTATATACAATTTAGGCCTTATTCAAAATATCGAAGGCATTTTTTCCACTAGAGTCAAGTTCGAGAGATGGAATCTTTTATCATACCATATCTAGCATCCATGGTGTGGATCCAAATTGGGGAAAATTTCTCAAAGAATCGATGTGAACATATTATTGCTCACGAGGGTGTGATATTCGAGGTGACTTGTCTCGAGACACAAGTGGGAAAACCTCATCTAGTAGATCTTCTCTTTTCAATCTCCTCTCTTGTTTTCTTTACTTTACACAATAGTGGAAAGAACATACCTCGGTAGAGAGAGAACCTCTAGGAGCAATGTCTTTCCTTTCTTGATGATCTTCTCAATCCACCTCTTGTTAGCCTTCCTTACATCATATGCATTTGTGCCTTCTTGATCACTTCATGATCAAAGCTACTAATTGGAGAAATGTCTTCCACAAGAAGAGGAGGTAATGTAAATGGGCTCTGTAAGAAAGGTTGAATGTAGGTAGTGATAGTTCTCATGTGCTCCTCCAATTGCCCAATTATTTGTTTGTGCTCTTTATTTCAAGTGAGCATGCGGGTAAAATTCATTGAATAGATGAACATCACCTTCATGTGTACCCGACCCAAAGAGATGCAAGTCAGCTCATAATCCTCCCGATTCATCTCCTTTGTGGGTTTCACAACTTTCAAAGACATGGAAATTCCTACATACTAATCAATAAGCTCCACTAAAGATACAAGAAGCTATATGCACCTTATTTCCCACTTGGATCTCAAGGTTTTTGTAATAGCTCCAAGGTCAAGCATTACATCTTGTTGTGTTATTCTCGGTTCACTCACAAGAAACTATAGAATCCATGGGAATGGCTCCTCTGGAGTAGACATAATGTCGACCACGGGAATGTTTTTCAGAGGTTGGCGAGGAATCACAATTTTCTCATTATGGGAAAGCTCCACAACCGAGGAATAAATTCGAGTTCTGATGAATGATGTTAATGTATTTTAATTTCAATGGGGCTCTTGACTCTTTTCGACCTCACAATGTTCTTGGTTTTACCTGTTATACCTTGATATACTCTTATATGCTCTTTGACCCAAGTGTGATTAGAATGATGATTTAGGATATTTTGAGAGCTTTTAGAAGGTTAATTTTATTGTTTGAGATATGAAACAACTTTATGACCATGCAATGATGGAAAAAGCAAAGAGATGAGAGAAAATTGAGCCAACAACTTTCTACACTAGAATCGAAACTTTTTTTTTTGGCAAGTGGTGTTAAGAGCTATTATTATTGGAATTTTTTTATGATTTTGCAAAATCCTTGTTCCTTGGAGATCCTAATACACTTAGGTTACTTTCACTAATGATTACTTTCCATTTTTAGAAAGTTTTTTTATTTTGGGACATGTTTTTCTCTAAACTCGTTATTTATAGTAAGTTGTCCGATTTGCCCTATTTGATGTTTCTCATTGTTTATGGATATTCGAATGATGAGAATTTTTTTATTATTGGGAGGCTTACTATTTTTAGTATATCATTGTTAATAGTATATACTATTTTTATTAAGTGACCTTACAGTGTCATATTTATACAAAACCATTGTCACCGTGTTCGCCTTCAAGCCGTGGATTTCGTGCTCTAATTTTCATTGATTTTCATCTGCTAGAACTCTTGGAAATTGAAAAACCAAATTTTTGGTGGCATGGTTTCAGATTTCTTCGTGAAAATCTATGGAATCATCTGGTATGAAACTACAATCATCTCATGGGAATTTTACACCAAAGTGTGAATGTATCCATGGTAATGCTTCGAGGAACAAGCTCAACACTACCCATATGAGAAATACAGATACAATGGCAATATATTTGATGAATCTAACAGATCTTAGAGATCATATTGGTGCATTTGGTCATGAATTCAAAGATAATGAACTAGGTTTTATTTCTCTTAATGGATTCAATCCACCATGACATACCTTTTTTAAGTTATATATGGTCCCATATGGCATGAAGCTTGAAGACAGATAGATCATGATGTATGTCATTTTGTAGCCGGGGATGTGATCTAACTGGCACTCAGATTTGTGGAGAGATGGATAGCACTCAAATAGGACTTGATCTTGTCCTAATTGTTTTAGGTTGTGCCTTTCAACCAAGGTAAGAGGACCTATTTTGTAACCCTCAAATGGTGAAGGAGATGAAGATATCCCTCAATTTGTGCAAATAGTATGAAAGGGGCCTTGGGAAAATATGATCAACACTCCAAATTTGACTTTCACAAGTTGTCACTTCCAGATTATGGAGATAATTTCAATGCAAGGCAAGGGTTACTAAAGACATTTTGAAATCTTGATTTGTTCTGCATACTTTAGCAAATGGATTTTGATCTTTTGTGGGTATACAAGTCAAAACAAGGGTAGTATGGGGTAGGATTAGTTGTTTAGAATGATTTTTGGTGGGATATTGACAAGACAAACTTGACTATGCCAGATCTTTGACAACCTCTACAACATTTGAACAACTATCAGATAAAATGCTTCAAAATAGTTAGGATGTTCTTTCAACTAGAAGAGATACACAAATGGAGGCCCAAGTTTGCACTCTTCACACAATATTTGAGACCTCAACACAAAATCTTGAGTTAAAGGACCCAATTAAACATCAAAATCTCTGATCAAATCATGCCTAAGGTACCCCAAAGGCTTACAAGAAAATCTTGTCAACAAAATGAAGGTGAAGTGATTTTAAACTGCTTATTTTCAATGCCAGATGAAATCTCTTCTGAAAAATGAAATTACAAATGCCACTAAACTATCAATAAGGATGAGATCTATGTGATTCCTAAATATTTCAATGCAAGATTGCAACAAGAACAAGGAAAACTATTTACAGACATTTAAACATGATAATAGACATCATATTGCCCAAAATAACATAGATTAATTCAAAATCTTGTTAGATTCATCAGCAAGGGAGAGTTTCAGGAACAATCTCAGAGCTGTGTGATGGCTATACACTTGTAACCAACTCAACATGAATGAAGATCTAACACATAAGACATTAACCTAGGTTTTTGGAGGGTTTATCAGAAGATGAGCTTCTCTCAAAATTTCTCATGATTTTCAATTTCCCGACCCTTTTACATGTCAAAAAACATGCATTATATATCTCTCCATTACATTTGATCCTTCTTTCCCAAGAAAATAATATCCTATGGCATCTTAGTTTGTTACAAATTCACTCATGATTTTTGAAAGGGACATTAAAGAAAAACATTGAAAAAAGTTTCAGTGCCTCAAAAAAGGTGAATCATTGCAAAATTCACATCATTATCCATCATGGAGGCACATGTATTTTCTCCTCAAAGCATGCAGACCCCCTTCCTTTCATTATTTCATCCTTATCCCTCCAAAATTTGACTCTGCAACTTTTGGATTTGATATTTCACATTTTTACTCGAGCCCGAACAAAATTTCATTTCAAAAGTACCTCAGATCTACAAATTGAATTTTCAAATTGATTCCATTGATCCTTGAAGGAAAAAAATGACATGAATTCACCAAAAAATTTGGTGAAAATTGATGCAAAAATGCATTTCCACACTTCCTGGAGCAAAAATGGTGGCCAAATTGAAAAATGCATAGTTACCATTGATTCTTTTTCTCCCTTCAATCTGAGCCCTCCACGTGTCAAAATGTGATTGGAAATGGGTTTGGGATCATTTTTTGATTTTTAACACTTTTGGAAAAATGTAAAAATTTGACATTTTTCTCCCCCTCCGAGCTTGACACGTGTCCCAAGGTGGGCCCCATTGGAATCGTGGTTTGATTACACATTTTAACACTTTTTTGAAAAAAAAAATTTTTTCACTTTTCCTCCATGGACCCACCCTCCGCCTCTCTCCTCCACGTGTCTTCCCGACATGAGTCCCAACAGAGCTCGCTTCATTTTTTCATTTTATCCATTTTTGCAACCTTGGGAAAAAAAAATTAAATTGTTCCCTTGATTCATCACGGGCCCACACCTCCCCTTTGATTATTTAATGTAATTTAATTTGACCCTTAGTTTCCACTTGTCCTCTCACCCTTTTCAAACTTTTTTCAGACTTTAACCCATTTTGCACAAAAAGGAAAAATGTTTCAAACAAACATTTCCCTTCCACATCGCCCAACTCTGACTGTCACTCTGAAAAACACCACATTGGATTCATTTCATTTATTGATTTCTGGGCCACCAGCACTTTTTTTGGGACTTTACTCCATTTTTAAGAAAGAAGGTTAAAAATTTTTTAAACCCTCTAGACAATAACCCATTTGACCCTCTTTTTTCCAAAACCTTTCTCGACCCTTCACTTTACTTTAGCCACTTGCGGAGTGTCTACTTTTGATTTTTTGGATTAATTTTTGAATATGAAAATGTTTCCTTCTACTCCAAAAAAGGAAAAATGTTTGAAAATTTCCTGGGAAAAGGATGCCCGCTAGTTCTCCTTTGATGCAAATCCAACAATGCCACTGTATTATGCGAAGGGAGGGACAAGATTTTGATGGGTAAAAGACCGGAAATCATGACCACCAAAAAACTCAAAAATTGCCAGAGATGCCCGAATTTGATTTTTTCTTTGTGGATGAAGAATTTTTGGAACAAAGGATAGATGAAACATGTTTTCAAACATTTTACGACCATGGAAAAGGATTTTGAATGCATACAAGTAAAAATTGATTAATTTGAGCCTCCATGGTTGGGAAAAAATGGCAAAGAGCCCTACAAACTTGAAACATTTAGGGAAAAAACAAGCAAACTCAGGATTTCTCTTAGAAAGGGGCAAGGAAAATGAGTTTTGAACAATTCAAGGCATAAAAATGGAGACAAAACATTATATCATCCATCTCAAAAGGGAAAAAAATGTTTCAGGGCATGCAGAGAAAAGGGAAAAACATTGCAAAATGATGGAGGGTCAAAATGGGCACCAACATTGGCTCCTGCTCGGGGATGGGCATTCCCAGTGAGTGCCACAAGAACAAAATGTAGACCAAGTGCCAAAAGAATCCATTGGGAAAAGGAGTCATGAGCCAAAGCCACCAAAAACTAGCTGAGAAACCGACAAAAATGGCTGCCACACACCAAAGCAAACCACAAACCGAAAAAACACCAAAAACAGAGCAAAAGCCAAACACTATACACTATACAAGTGGTGCATACCTCAAATTTGGGGATTAATCCAAGAAATGCTTTAGATGCCTACCATTAATAGTAGTTCAAGAAATTCCCCATCTAAGTCTTGAGAAAAAGGTATTTTCACCAATTTTGATATCAATGGAGTAAGGGCCCATCCACAATGCATCAAATTTACCATGTTTTCCCTTATCTTCATTTCTACTATCCCACAACAAAACCAGATCTCCAACATTGAAGGCCCTAGGAGTGACCTTCTTGTCAAACAACCTCTTCAACTTCTCTCTAAATCTGACATGCCTTTGGTGGGATGCTCTTCTTTCTTCATCCAGCTCAACAATCTGATTAATCCTTGCTTCATATGGACTGACCTCTTGATCTTCAAGTTGTTGAACAAACTGAAATGAAGATAATTGTAGATGTAAGGGAAGCAGAGCTTGAGTTCCATACACCAACTCAAATGGGCTCTTACATTACCAAGTAGCTTTTGGCAGTAATTCTATCATCCCAAACTACAAATTTTAGTTGTTCACCCCATTTTCTCTTGTTCAACTCCAAGGTTCTCCTAATGATCTTCAATAAGTTCTTATTGCTTGGAAACTCAACTTGTCCATTTCCTTGAGGGTTATAGTTTGAAGCATAAGTCAGATTGGTTCCATACTCCTTGCACATTGCCATCAAGGGTTTAGCTCTAAAACACATGGCATTATCAACAACAATTTTTACTGGCACACCAAATCTGCATATGATATGATTCAACAAGAAGTCCATAACAACTTGGTGTGTTGCTTTCTTGGTGGGGATTGCCTTCTACCCACTTGGTGAAGTAATATGTGGCTACAAGAATCCACTTATGTCCAGCACTAGAAGGGTCTGAAATCTCACCAATGAAGTCCATTCCCCATTGTTTGAAAGGAGCTTCAATTGATACATGATGCAAAGGAAGGGAGCCTGAAGCTTTCATTCTTCTAGAGAAACATGGCAACTTTCACATCTTCTAACCAGTAGGGTTGCATCTTTGAAAAGAGTAGGCCACCAATAACTAGCTCTCAAAATTTTGTGTGTTGTAACCCTTCCAAAGAAAGTGTCCTCCACAAAACTCCCATGGAAATCAACAACTATTTTGGGAGCTTCATCTTCAGTTATACATTTCAAGAGGACACCTTCAGGTTCTTCCAAGCCAGCCCAAAGTAGTGATGATGTATTTTTGAGAAGCCACTTGAGGGCTCTTTTCTGATTTTTATTTAAATGATCAAGGAAACATAGGTGTCTGAGGTAAAATATTACATCCTTGTACCACTCAGAACTTATCAACTTCTCAAGAACATCTGCCCTTTCTTCCTCTACTTCATTCACTTCAATTTTGCAAGTTTCTCTCAACCATGAGCTTAGCAAGACCCAAACCTCTTACCAACTTTGTGGTTTGGATGTCCATGTCATACTCCTATAGTTTGTTCACCCATCTACATATTTTTCTTGAGATCTCCATCTCTGATAAGATGTCTTTTACCATGGTGTGGGGAACATAAGCAACAACTTTTGAACTTAAGATATAAGGCCTGAAAACCTTTGTTGCTTTCACCAAGGAAAATGCTTGTTTTTCCATGATTGTGTACTTTAACTCAACAGCTTGTAAAGCCTTGCTAAAGAAGGCAATAGGCCTCTCAGCCCCATCTTCATCCTTTTGGAGAAAAATAGATGCAATAGTATTTTTAGAAGCAAAGGAGAAGATTTGGAAAGGCTTCTTGTAATTTGAGCTAGCCAAGACAGGTGCATGTTTAAGTGCTTCTTTGATTCCTTCAAAATCCTGAATAGCAACCTCCTCCCACTTGATAACTTGGTCTTTCTTTAACATGCATGTAATAGGAAGAGTCAATTCAGCAAAATTAGACACAAACCTTCTAATGAAATTGATCTTCCCAAAGAAGGATTGGATGCCCTTCTTTGTTCTTGGAATTGGAACCTTGTTGATTGCTTCTACCCTCTCAGGGTCAATCATGACACCAGCCTTTGAAACAATATGACCAAGAAACTTGGCCTTTTACACCCCAAAATGACACTTCTTTGGATTGAGAGAAATTCCATATTCTCTACATCTGATCAACATTCTTTCCAAGTGCTGCAAGTGATCTTTTCTGCTCCTTGAAAACACAGTCACATCATCCTGATAAACTACAATGAAGTCATTTATGTAACCAGAAAAAGCAACATCCATTGCTCTTTGGAAGGTAGCTCCAACATTCATGAGACCAAAAGGCATTCTTACATAAACATATGTTCCCCAAGGAGTGGTAAAGGTAGTTTTAAATCTTTCTAACTCCTTGACAACAACTTGATTGTAGCCAGAGAAACCATCCAAGGTGGAAAACAATTCAGATCCAGTCACTAACTGCAACATGTTTTCCATGTTTGGAAAAGGATAATTGTCCTTCAATGAAGCTCTATTCAGATTTCTGAAGTCTACACAAAGTCTGATATCTCCATTTTTCTTTCTGACTGGCACAAGGTTTGCAACCCAAGATGAATACCTTGTGGGCTGAATGATCCCTCCCTCCTTTAGTTTCTTCAATTCATCTTGCATTTTCATGGAGAGGAGTGGATTAATTGGCCTTTACTTTTTTGAATGGTTTGGCATTTGTTTCAAGAGGAATCTCATGCTGAAACAAGTCTTCTCTATATGCTTTCAGCTCTGAATAAGACCAAGCAAGACAATCCTGATATTTCTTCAATAGTTGGACATAGGACTATTTTTCCTCTTTGTTTAGATTTCTGCCCAACCAAAATTTTCTTGGTTTATCATTAGTGCCCAAGTTATGCTCTTCCACATCCCTTGAGGTAGACATGTTTCTATTGATGATGCAATCAACATTGTTAAAATTTGACTCAAGTGCAACAAGACCTCTAGGAATGGTGTTAGTTTTCAATTGGATAATATCCTTTCCAAACAAAGTCTCTCTTCCTTCAGTCACACATACCATTGGTTCCCAATCAATATTCTGATCTACAAACTCACCTTGATTTTGTAAGAACCTTTGCACTTGAGCATCATCATTAAACACTTGCCAATGCTTGATGTTGTCAGGGACAGCTGGCCTAGTTAACACTTCAATATTGTACTCACAATAAGGTGAAATGGTGCAATTTCCAAATCTTGACCCCAACACTACCAACTTGTCAAAACAACATTGAAACTTTATCATGATGCACAATATTGAAGGAATCAAACATCTCAATTAGATCCCAAACTACATGTTTGTACTGTTTCATCCGCTGATTTTTTGTAGCATATAGTTTTTCTTATTTGTTTGACAACTAGCTCTGAATCTCCTTTTGCAATGATGTCCTTGACACCATACTTCCATGCAATTCTCAAGACCCAACAACAAGGCTTCATACTCAACAATGTTGTTAGTACATTCAAAATTAAGCTTGAAGGAAAAAACAAACTCTTCCAAGCTAGGAGAAATCAAGAATTATACCAACACCATTTCCAAATTTGGAGCAAGCTCCATCAAATAGCAAGGTCCAAGGAGAACCTACCTATTCAAGGCACTTTGACTGATCCATCTTGTGCTCCTTACCATCAGCAAACCCAATAAAATTATCAACATCAACATCAACAAATAATACTTCATAAGAAGCATTGTTTGGATCCTCAATTAGATGCAACATCTTCTTTTCTCCATAGATTTTGACAAGGCTGCCCTCAATGGGAATGGTGGAAAAAGACATGTCCATTTGGACACTCCCTCCAACACTTGCAGCCCACTTTCTTGACAATAACATACCCCATTTGGTAGGGCAATCAACAATCACAACATCCAATTTTAAATTCCTCCCAGGGATAAGATGCAAGTTGCACCACCAAACCCTTCACACAACCAACTACCAACACTTCTCTTGAGTCCATGGTAGTACACTTTCCATAGGCTTGTTGTCACTTTGATATCCAACTCATTCATGACTTCTAGAGGCATGACATTACATGATGCACCTAGAATCAAACATACAATTGTGAAGTAGTCTATCCTTTATGATCAAAGTTGTAAAGAATGGATCAACATTCAATTGGGAATCAACCAAGGATGTCCCCAAGTATACCTCAGGTGTTTCTCCAAGATCCTCTAATGCTGGTGGTGTTTCAAGGTCTGTAATGATTTGAGGAGGAGTTTCAACAATGTTTACATTTCTACTTGGGGTACTCTTCTCTCTCTTTCAATCCCAAGTACTCAAATGCTCTCTTCTTGTGCTCAAGAATCCTAAGCAACTCAATGATTGGAACACTCACTTTGATTTGGCTCAATACTGGGCTATGTCATATGGAACACTCTTTAGGAAAGGCAGCATTGGAAGGGAGACAAACAGATTCATTAGATGGCATGGGATTCTTGGTAGCTTGGGCATGAGGAGGACTGTAATTTTTTCTTGGGACAATAGAGATTTTTGGCAGGTGTTTCTCTTCTAGGAGCTTCTTTGGGAATACTTGTAAGCAAGGGTGTTTTAGGTTTGGCTTGAGGCCCAACTCCCTTAACAAATTTTCTCCTAGTGTTATACTCTTTCTCTTGAGCCACAACAACATTCATTAACAATTGTCTATCTTCCTCCGAAGGTATACCACCATCATACTTCTTGATCATCAAAGCTCTTAAGTATTCAAAGTCATTGTTAGGAATTTCAAAAGCTTGCACTACATCAACTTCAAGAGTATGAGGGGAAGAAAGACTTGTACCCATTTGATGCAATCCCAAAAGGTTGTAGTTGTCCTTGCACTTATTACCTCAGTTGATGTTGCTCCTTCTTGTGAGCTTGAAGAACAACCCACCATGCAAATATCATCATCAGTACCATCATCATTATTAGCTTCACCATCTTGCTGGTCCATTTCACATGGAGGATGGGGTAGAAAACACCTATCACACCAATCAATATCAACAACTTCCTCAACAACAACAACCCTAGTAGTTAGGGGATCAGGTAACACTCTTCCTTCATGTGCTTGAGGATGTCTATTTATAGACCCCATGGGTCCTTTCCCTCTATCATCAGATCTTTGATCACCCCTAGGATGATTGGAAAATATGTCATGGTTTTGTGCTTTTGCTGACCTTGTGAAGTCTGCCCAATTCCCTTCTCAGCTCTTGCCAACTTGTAGGAAATCTCTTTGACAACCCCTGCCAAAGTTTTCACCACTTCCTCCAAGTCTACACTCTTGCTTGCTTGAGGTTTTTCAGGTTTATCAACTTTACACCATCTCTCTTGAGAGGTTTCCCAATGGCCTTAATGTTATTTTCAATCTGCAGTGCCATGGTAAAGGCCTACCTTAAATTGGTAGGGTTCTTGTCTCTTAGGTAATAGGTTGCCTTCTTATCAAATGCATCTGCATATTTGATCAAGCATGACTGATCACATGGCCTCAAATTAACTAGGCAGCCTTCTCAAAGTTTTGTTAAACCTTGTGTTGAAGTCATGAACTGATTCATTGGGGTTCTTCTTGATATTTTCAAATTTAGACAAGAGAAACCTAGGATCAGTTTTGTCACCATATTGTAATCTAAATGCATTCTTCATTTCAGTCCATGAATCAATAGAATTATCAGGCAGAGCCTTGTACCAATCCCTTGCATCCTCTTCTAGTGTATGAATGAACAATTTAATATACACATCTTCATGCTCAATCTCAAAGTCCTCCATCATGTTAACAAAAAGTTTGAGATGTTGATCACTTGTTATAGCATTATTACCTTGGAACTTTGGCAATCTATTCCTCACATCTTGTGGGACAACATTTGGGTAACCATCCATTCCTCTAAAGTTTATAGGACCAAAGGTGTTAACAACAAATGGAGGTCTAGGGGGAGGTTGAGCCATATGATTTTGAGGTGATCTTGGAGGAGAAACAAAATGATGAGGAGTGAGAGGTCTTTGGGGCTCAAGAATGTGGTTCACAAGATTGGTATTCTCTAGGTGTTGATTTTCTTGGAAAGTTTTATTAGAATTGAAACACACAGGTGTAGATTGAAAAGGAACTCACAGGTACAATAGAAGGACCTTCACTAGTTGAAGTAAACAAGTTTATGAGAGGATTGCTTGAATCAGAATCACTGGAAGAAGAGTGATAATCCTCTACTAAAGGCTGATCTCTCTCACCAATGGATATACCTTTGCTGATGTCTGACCTTCAACAACCTTCCAAACTTTTCTTTCCTCTAAAATTGTCTTTCCCAATTCTTGAAATAACTTTCTACTTGGGTCCCTCTTGAAGAGAGATCTTCTTCCTTCCAGTTTTGCAGAGATTAGCAACACAAAAATAAATGACAGAAAGCTAAGACACTGGTATTTATCAAGATCAAATCAGCATGGAGTCGCCACTAAGGACTTTCACCCTAGTTGTGCAAATGCACTAAAATACTCTATCAAATACCTATCAACACTGAAAATCTTGCCAAACTTTATAGATCAGACCTTCCTTTTCTTGAATCTATCAACCACAAATGCAAATGAAGTGCAACTACTACTGGAAACTGATAAAATTATAGGTAGAACTTATATCTTCACTTAATCCTTACAAATCTGATTATAAAATGATGCTTCAACAATGTACTTGCATACAAACTTGTAAGAGACATTACCAGGGTTTGATATGCATTCAAATATCTCAAATATGTATGCACATGGATCAGATTGAACTAAGAATCTCCCAAAATGGCGCCACTAGTGTTGGTACCCAAATTTGTTCTCCTTTTCAGTCTGAGTAAGCATCAAAGATATGGCATGAAGCTTGAAGGTAGATAGATCATGATGTATGTCATTTTGTAGCTGGGGATGTGATCTAACTAGCACTCAGATTTGTGGAGAGATGGATAGCACTCAAATAGGACTTGATCTTGTCCTAACTGTTTTAGGTTGTGCCTTTCAACCAAGGTAAGAGGACCTATTTTGTAACCCTCAAATGGTGAAGGAGATGAAGATATCCCTCAATTTGTGCAAATAGTATGAAAGGGCCTTGGGAAAATATGATCAACACTCCAAATCTGACTTTCACAAGTTGTCACTTCCAGATTATGGAGATAATTTCAATGCAAGGCAAGGGTTACTGAAGACATTTTGAAATCTTGATCTGTTTTGCATACTTTAGCAAATGGATTTTGATCTTCTGTGGGTATACAAGTCAAAAAAGGGGTAGTATGGGGTAGGATTAGTTGTTTAGAATGATTTTTGGTGGGATATTGACAAGACAAACTTGACTATGCCAGATCTTTGACAACCTCTACAACATTTGAACAACTATCAGATAAAATGCTTCAAAACAGTCAGGATGTTCTTTCAACTAGAAGAGATACACAAATGGAGGCCTAGGTTTGCACTCTTCACACAATCTTTGAGACCTCAACACAAAATCTTGAGTTAAAGGACCCAATTAAACATCAAAATCTCTGATCAAATCACGCCTAAGGTACCCCAAAGGCTTACAAGCAATCTGTCATCAAAAATGAAGGTGAAGTGATTTTAAACTACTTATTTTCAATGCCAGATGAAAGCTCTTCTGACAAATGAAATTGCAAATGCCACTAAACTATCAATAAGGATGAGATCTGTGTGATTCCTAAAAATTTCAATGCAAGATTGCAACAAGAACAAGGAAAATTATTTTGCAAACATTTAAACATGATAACAGACATCATATTTCCCAAAATAACATAGATTAATTCAAAATCTTGTTAGATTCATCAGCAAGGGAGAGTTTCAGGAACAATCTTAGAGCTTTGTGATGGCTATACACTTGTAACCAACTCAACATGAATGAAGATCTAACACAGAAGACATTAACCGTGTTTTTGGAGGGTTTCTCAAAAAATGAGCTTCTCTCAAAATTTGCTCATGATTTTCAATTTCTCGACCTTTTGCATGTCTCAAAACATGCATTATATATCTCTCTATTACATTTTATCCTTCTTTCCCAAGAAAAGAATATCCTATGGCATCTTAGTTTGTTACAAATTCACTCATGACTTGCAGAAAGGGACATCTAATAGAAAAACATTCAAAAAGTTGTCAGGTGCCTCAAAAAGGTGAATCATTGCAAAATTCACATCATTATCCATTGTGGAGGCATGTTTTTCATCCTCAAAGCATGCAAACCCCTTCCTTTCATTATTTCATCCTTATCCCTCCAAAATTTGACTCTGCAACTTTTGGATTTGATATTTCACGTTTTTTACTCGAGCCCGAACAAAATTTCATTTCAAAAGTACCTCAAATCTGCAAATTGAATTTTCAAATTGATTCCATTGATCCTTGAAGGCAAAAATGACATGAATTCACCAAAAATTTGGTGAAAATTGATGCAAAAATTGCATTTCCACACTTCCTAGAGCAAAAATGGCGCCAAATTGAAAATGCACAGTTACCATTGATTTTCCTTTCTCCCTTCAATCTGAGCCCTCCACGTGTCAAAATGCGATTGGAAATGGGTTTGGGATCATTTTTTGATATTTTAACACTTTTGGAAAAATGTAAAATTTGACATTTTCTTTTAACAATTTTTGGAAAAAGGAAAAAATTCTACTTTTCCTCCGCACACCTGCTCCTCCACCTCTCCTTCCTGACATGGGTCCCAGCGGGACCTCGCTTCATTTTTTCATTTTATCCATTTTTGCAACCTTGGGAAAAAAAAATTAAATTGTCCCCGTGGGCCCGCACCTCGCGTTGATTATTTAATGTAATTTAATTTGACCCTGGCAGAGTCACACTTGCTTTTCAAACTTTCACTCCCATTTTGCACAAAAAGGAAAAATGTTTCAAACATCCCGACCTATGCACTTCCGCCCGACCCTTCAACACTAGATTCATTTATTCTTTGGTGGGCAAAGCGTCATTTTTGGGGAGATGATATTGGTTCTAAATTAAGTTAATTTAGAACAAGGAAACATTGTGATCTCGTTATAAAAAAATCTCCTTGTATTTAAGTCTTAAAAAGTGGTTCATTAAAGAAGATATGAGACTACAACAAGTCTCAAATAGTTTTAAGGATCATATTTTAGACAACCCTCATCGGAAGGTGAGGAAGGAAAGAAATGATTCTTGATTGGTAGAAATAAGACTAAGGATATTTTAATCAACATGGGGAGGATTTGAGATATATCAAGTGTTATAATTGTAATAAGTGTGGCCACTATTCTTTTCACTATTTAGATAATAAGAAATCAAAGGAAAAGAAACAACAACACAAATATTTTAAAGGAACTTCGAAGCTTTAGGGGTATATGGGTTCATTGAAAAGATTGATATGATATTTGTCATATTGTCATGCCTTTCCACCAAGCACAAAGTCTCAAGTGTTGGATGGTATGTTGACAATAAAGCCTCGATAGATTTGCCTTTAAATAAGGTATCCTTCTTAAAATTAAATTAAGATCATACTAGTGTGCGGGTGGATTTCGGTGATGATTTTAAGTACTCGGTGATCGGGATAGGGTCTTTTTCATTTTTGTTCTAGTAGGAAAATTTCTAGAGTTGGACAATATTTAATGCAAGAACATATAAATTTAGGGCAATCCTACACAATTTTGGCTAAGTGTGGGTGCCCACAAAAAATGGAGAGTATGTAGAGAAGGAAGAGGGCACGTTACAGAGCAAGAGGGATATTTTCCAAGATTGTGGGAGCACTTTGCGTAATAGAAATCAAAAGGGGCGCATTGAGCGTGGAGTGCACAGTTTGAAGTGGGTACACACAGTGTGTAAGGATTATCATAGTAGAGTAGGCATATAGAATAATGTGTGTAGTGGTGAACGAGGATTTTAAAAAAGTGAAACCGAATTTGGATTATCCTATTATACTAGAGGTGTGTAGAGATTGCGAGAGGAGTTATGAGAAAATATAGTGAGTGCACAAAAGATGTAAGAGCACGAAAAACTGATTGCATAATAGTTTGGATTGCAAAGGATACGTGTGGATATGCGGAGGAAGGCCTGGAAGCCTAAGGACAATGCATGAAATAATGTAAAGATATAGCTCGAATCTTAGAGTGCACAAGAAAACTACGAAGAGGCGTGGAAAAGAGAGCAAAAGGAGTGCACACAGAGTTGGTAGTTAGAGAGAAAAATACAAGAGGTAAAAATTGTCTAATCAAAGAAGCTAACAAGGACTTAAAAGTTAGAAGATCCCAACAACCAGTTTTCATAAATAGCACACAGACATCCATATGGTAATGAGGTAGATCACAAAATTAAATGATCTCAAGTTCGAAATTGAGTTTGAGCAAGAATATATGTAAGCATCTAGAAGGAAATAGCCCACCCAAAGGAGATTCAAACAAAGAAAAAGAAATGGGAAAATCCATCTATGAAGGGAGGATGAGCTCATCATTATGGGGCTAGCTTAGAAAAAGGAGCCATAGTTGGTAAGGAATGAAGAAATATTTGAGTGAGATAAGGAGTTGAGGTTATTGAATGTGTATGAAGGCATAGGAAAACAGCCTAGGTTACGTCCCTTAGGAAAACAATACCAAGTATTTGAAAACTCCATTAGAGATTTGTAAGCTCCATAGAGAGTAGTTGCATATAGATGGTGTTAAGGATTTGACATTAATAAAATTATTCAATCTATTATGTATCACATTGTGTAACTTTTAGCAAAGGTAGAAGCCCGACTTTGCAACATTATTGTATGTTCTTGGTATGACTAATAATATCCTTTAAATTTATTGTCTAATATATTTAAAGTGAAGGGATGAGTTTGATTATCAAAAAAATCATTAAGAACCATAACTCCCAACTTAGTAAATTATTGACCAAGGGAGTTCAAGAGGGTATCCATTACACATGGTTGGAAGATACAATGAAGTAGACAACTTTATTGACCAAAAGTGTCAACTGCAAGCTATGGCACAAAATATTTGGGTTCCTAAAGTATGGATTGTTTCCTCTTATAAAGTACATGAAGGTTAGATTCTCTAACTTCAAGGTGGAGAAGAGAGGGGTATGCAAGATATTTGTTCTCAAAAAATGTGCTAAGGTACCTTTTCTAAGTAGTGAGAAAAATTCAAGGGATATTCTACATTTGACTCATTCGGACGTTTGTGGAATTATTTCATCATCATTGTTGAATATAATGTTTACTTTGTTACTTTATTGTGAGATCTTCCAAAAGGACCTAGATTTATTTTATGAATACTAAGGATGATATATTCAGCAAGTTTATGGAGTTTAAATCCCTTATTGATAACTAGATATGTAGAAAGATCAAGGTACTAAGATCAAACAATGGATGGTAGTATGCATCCAATGAAATGCATTCCTTATTCAAAGAAATAGGGATTGAGAGGGAATTTATAGTACCATACAACCCATATCAAAATGGGGTTTCAAAGATAATGAATAGGTCCATATTATAAATTGTTAAGTCTATGGTTCATGACTTAGATCTATAAATGTTTCTTTGGGCATAAGCTTTTGGTTCTATAGTATACATATTGAGCATGTGTCCTCATAGATTGTTGAAGGACCAAGACTCTCAGAGGATTGTTTTATAGGGGAGAAATTGGACATTTTTATTTCGTAGTATTTGAGAGTCCAATTTTCATTCATGTTCTAAAGGATAAGATGACACAACTTGAACCCTCCAATTTGAATGATTTTTAGATGGCCACAATGAGACCTCTAAGGGTTATAAGATCTATGTTCCATCTCCTACGAAAATAGTAGTGATATGGGATTTGAATGTGGATGAGGATGCATGGTCTTATAGATCCCATTATCTTCTTGTAGTAGTTAAAGAAACAAAACATGTTTCCCCAATTGTTGATCCACAAGTTCCAACGAGTATAAGTTCATATTAGGTAGATTTTAGTACAAGTATAGAGATAGAATTATCCCACATGATAGTCAAGGAGCCCAAATTGTTTTAAAAAACATCAGAGAATAAAAAGAAGAAAATTGGTGTTCCATAATTATTTTTAGGTTGTTCATCCTCCTAAAAATTTTCCACGTATATTTTTCATCATTTATGTAGATCCTTTTGGTTATGTGGAGGCCACAAGTCATTTTGTATGGTAATATGCTATGTAAAGGAGTACAACTCCATCATGAAGAATGATTTGTGGGAGATAGTGCCAAAACCAAAGCAAGGAAATCAATGTTAGATTCCATGTGGTGTGTGTAGGGTGAAGCATGCAACCGATGGAAGCATAAAGAAGTAAAAGATTTAGGATTTTATCATAGAAAAGGAAATGAATATGAGGAGACCTTTTCTCTAGCTACCATGTATACTTCTATCATGATCATTATATCTTTAACAACTACCGTTGGTTGGTAGTTACATCATATAGACGTTAATACATCTCTTTTGAATGGAATGATTGAGGAATAGCCATACATTAGTCAACATAGAGGATTTGAGGTGTATGGGTTAGAGATCCATGTATACATGTTGAAGAAATCTCTTTATGAGTTGATGTTTGGGTTTCCCCTTCACCTAGAGAGACAATATGCTCAAAGGGTTTCAAATCAACATGTATTATTCAAGAGAGATAGTACAATATATAGAGAGTTGATATCCTAAATTTAGGAGGTCAATATCATCAGGAATCTTCATATAATATCTCAACTACTCCCTAACTAATGTGACTATTACATAAGTAATAGTTACATTATGAATAATCCTCCTAATATTTACCAACTCATATTATTAGGTGATTATTAATCACGCGATAATCACTTACAGAAAAGTATTATTTTCTCCACTTATTATTTTACCACAAAATACTAATGACTAATGTGAAGCACATAAATCTTAAGCACTCATGTGAGGACTATTTTAACAATTGAAGTATGCACCATATGGTTAGTACTTCAAAATTTCGAGTATCTTTTAGGTTTGGGATTCATCAAAATAGTTTCATATCCCAATATATATTATTTATTTTATGGATATGATCACTTTGATATATATTATTTAGGTTTGCATGCCACAGCATGAAACATAAATAAACAAAAGAGAAGAAAGCCCTATTCTAGCACTCAATCCATCGATGTTAAGAAACCCTTGGCTCAAACACCTTCATTAGAAAGAGAATCAACCACATGATTATATTACCCCTAAAATGTTCAAAATTGATGCTAAGGGAACTATTGCATAATTTTTTAATTTCTTGTGTGATAGGGTCTAATAGGATATTGGCCATCTTCAACATTCCATGCACAAACTTGATGGACAACATTGAATTGCCATAAGTTGTCATTACTTTCATCCCTCTCCAAATAGTAATTTTCAAACCTCCAGAAAGAGTTGAAGGCTCAATAAATTTTTTTGAATGCTTGCCCAAACCCTCATCATACTCAACTATAACATTCCCTTTAATATCCATATTGACTCCACCAACCTACAACACCATCAAAAAGTAATGGAAAGAACCATTCAGACAGTTTCAATGGTTTTTCTTTATAAAGTTTCTAGGTCTAATTTTGAGATACATGTCACTTGAATCATCCTTTCTTCTTCCTTAGTTACAAATATCTAGACAAGATGAAACTCTTGTTTATTTTCAATAACAACTTTATGAACACTACAACATGGGAATAAGAGATAAAAACTTTGACACTTACATTTTAGAAGATGGAAATATTTATAGCTAACCAAATATGTCATATAATAACTCTTAGTGATATTTTCACAAGTATTCTAGTGATAATTATCCTTTAAACTATAGTGATACTTATAAGATATTTTACGATTTCACAATTCCATAATTCATGAATTCGAAATAGACTTTTAGGTAAAGAATTTTGTTAAATATTTTAGCTCAATGTTTTGGGTCACTTTTATACATCAATAAGAAAAATACCAACCATAGGGATATTTATCTAACCATTTGATGTAGAGCATCATCAAACACAACCATTCCACTATGTTAGAATCAAGAAAATATCATAAACTTGCCAAACTTGCAAAAATTGCCCGTCTTTCCTAGTCAAGAAACCTTCACAAACTATGCAATTTTTGGATTTAAAGGCCAAATTTTCTCATGAAATCAATTCACCAAGTATATTAGGTCCACACCATCCTATTCCAACTATCAAACTTTCTCAAATCATTCAAAATCATCCACTTCACTTCTATCTCTTAAAATAGTCATTTTTGGCTTCTTAAGGGCAAGTCATTGGTGAAAACTCATTGGGAACAATATAAAAATCCCCATGAAAAAAAAAAAAAAAAATTTTTATCACCCCTTTAAAAACTCTAGGTGTGTGCTAAAATTTTGACCCAACTCCTATTACAAGTACCACTTCCTTCACAAGTTCCTCTTCTAGACCTATTCTCCATTACTAGTCTTGTCAAAAGAAAAAAACAAGCCTATATTTTGTTCTAAAGCCTCAACTCACATGATATTCACTTTCTTTAATACCAAATTGGATTTTTTTAGTGTGCAAAAAAATTTAGGGTAGTCGTCTTTGTAAAATTTCTCCAAAACTCAACCTTTAAGGTCTCAAATTAGATCTTCTTATCCTCAGAATAAATTCTGCAGTATGGACCGGTGTAAAGCTTATGGAAATTTGGTGAAAGTAAAAGCTATGAAACATTAAAAACATCTTCCTCTCACCTATGAGATGTTATTTACCAATTTTTAAAACTTAGTTCAAGGTACAAGCCTTAATCTTCTAGTTTGTAGTCAATCCCTCCTACCTAGCTCTCACAAACTTGCTTAGAATCTGTCATAAAATTCCACCAACTCGATAAATGTTTAGGACTAAATTCTTCTTGGATTTTTATAATGGACTCAATTAGATTATTTTTTCAAATTTTTAAAGATAACTTAAAACGCTTGAGTTTTCTTGCCAAGTTTACTCCTTACAATCTAGATCACCTGTCCATATATTAAATTGAGTTCTTCAACCTGTCAAGAACTATAACCACGTAATTGACTTTCCATATCTCTAACCACATCCATATTATTCAATTGTACTCCTATAAATATCTTATGAGTTTTAAACTAATACTTTTCTTTAAGACACTCAACAATTAGTAGGATTTGAATATTGGCTTAAAATTTCCAAACTTACAAATTCCTCAATTGAGACTAATTGGAATAATGAATTTTCAAAGACTCTTCATCCTAAAAATCCTAAAACATATATAAGAAGACATGTTTACATCACTACTTATCAATCTTAGCTTGGAGTTATGTGTTTAGGCCACATAAAACTTTCTTCCTCGCTTAAACCCTAAGAGGATTTCTCCAAGCCCGAGTAAGCAAATTTTTCTATAAAAAGATAAACGTTTGTTTCTTAGACCTAATTTTCCTCTCACCCACCTTTCTTGGATTCTTATACATGTGTAAATTTACAATGAGACTCAACTTTCTTACAATCTCCTAAAATAGAACCAAAACTCTTTATTTTGTCCTCAAGAACAGGGGTAAAACCCTCCTAGGATTTTCTCACCGATCCACAATCAAATATTTATTTTCCTACCAATGAAGATAGTTTAGGGTCTAATCACAAACTACATACTATTCATATTCACATTCATCCATTTCCTAATCAAGTTCCCTTCAAAACACAATCTCAAATTGTTTGCCACACCACACACTTATTTCAAAGAAAAACCGAGTATCCAAGAAAATCAAAATTTCAATCACATATGCATGCATATAGAAATACTTAAGAATCAAGAAATACACCCTTGCCAAATATGAAAATACATCTTTCATTACATTTACAACTTATTCTTGCCAAATTCACTTGTATATATGCCTCTTTCATCAAGAGGACTATATAATCAAGAAAAGATGACAAAATTCTCCTTTGAAGCTTTAATTCCTTTGTCTTTTCAAAATATCATATTAGAAGAATCAATACCTTACACAAGCATATTAATCCCTAAAGAAACAAGGAAAAAACTAAGTTTCCAATATATTGATAAACACACAAAATTTTCAACTTTTCCTTACAAAACAATATATTCTATTGCAATTTGTATGGCTATTACAGTAAATATTCTCCTAGAGAGATCCTTCCACAAGCTCCTCCTCTCCCATGAGTAATTAACTCCCTTCCCAATGAGATTTTCTTCTCATATACATATGATCTTTAATCCCTAATTGATTCTCATGTATACATGTCATGACTCAAAGTCATATTTTAACCTCTAGTTACATTATTTTCTCCTTTTACATATTAGGAGTCTTCATAGCATGACTTGACAAACTAAACATAACTCTTCAAATACCTAGACCACTAACTTATCAACATAGACCAAGAATGGTCTTTGAATCCCTTCACAAATTTAAATTAAAAATTGGAGGGGAAAGCATTTATTTGAATTTTTGGAAAACTATACTCCACTACTCAACATGTCATGAGTTTCTAATGACCTCTAACGACTTATAGACATCCTTCACACTAAAAATTGACTTATCAAACCAAAATTGATCAATCACTTAAAATTTACACCTGGAGAGATGCTCCTACATCATACTCCCAAGGAATGAAAAAGTTTCCTTCAAATTCCTTCTTCTTCCTATACTTCCAAGTAATATGGTACCTTCTTAAACTAATATATGACTGAATATCATGCTCTCTTGGCCTTTATCAGTTGCATCTTGTCTTTCACTAGTCTCTTAGTCTTTGAAATGATCACATTATAGCATAAAATGATGTTTTTGGATTGTCCATGGGCTTATTTACTTCATGACTGAGTATATGCATCTGATCCCACTTTATGTGAGATGAATTTTCACTATACAAGATTGTTATTTCATTTTTTGCATCTTTCTCTTGTTCCTCTTGCTTGATCATAGCTTCCAAATATGAAATTGGTGACTTTTGCTTGCTATATTCACCTTCCTTTTATTTCTTTACCTCTTTCTTCTCTTGAAAACCTGCATTCACAACACTAAAAGAAAAATTAAATTGAAAAATATGAGCTTTATGATCCTTTTGCATCTTCTCTTCCATCATTTGTTTTCTTACTTCCATTTGTTCTTCCCGAATTTATTCTTAGACTTGTAGTTTCTCACCTTCCTTAACTGTCATTCCCACTTTCAATAACTATTTTCATCTTTCCCAAAGTCTAATTGTCTTCCATTATCTTCATTCTCTAAATTTTTATCATGTTTACTTGGTCCTTGTACCTTTGAAAACTCTTGTTTGTCCTCTTGCTTCTTGAAACCTATATATTCACTCAATCCATCATCCTTTCTCTTCCTCTTTTGCAAGTTTTATTTGTACTCTTCCTCACCACTTAGCCATTTCCAAAGCTTCTTGACTATGCCTTCCTTGCTTTCCTCTCTATCACATTTATTTTCATTATTTTCCATCTCTTCTAACAAGAAATTCTTCATCTTCTCTCTCTTTCTTTCCTTCTCAACTCTCTTTTTATGTCTCTTCTCAAGCAATTATTTTTCACCTTACTTCTTCCAACACCTCACCTAGGATTTATACCTATCCTTTTGGTGTTTTCAACCTTTATTTTTTTCTCTCAAACTTTTCTCTTCTCTATCCAAGACGTTTTCACCTTGGATCTTCTTCTTCTCTCTTTCCTCTTTCCTTGCCAACACTCAAAAACATTTGACAACTTCTTGTTAGAATTCACAAATTTCTTTTCTAGAATGTATTATCACACTCGATACCAACTGATGTAGAGAATCATCAAACAAAACCATTCCATTGTGTCAGAATCAAGAAAATACCATAAACTTGCCAAACTTGTAAAAATTTCTCTTCTTTCCTAGTCAAGAAACCTTCACAAACTATGCAATTTTTGGATTAAAAGGCCAAATTTTCTCATGCAATCAATTCATAATTTATATTAGTTCCACACCATCCTATTCCAGCTATAAAACTTTCTCAAATTATTCAAAGTGATCCACTTCACTTCTATCTCTCATAATAGTCATTTTGGGCTTCTTAAGGGCAAGTCGTTGGTGAAAAATCGTTGGGAACAATCTACAAATCCCCGTGAAAATTAAAACCACTTTTGAGAACCCTTTTCCAAAATCCAAGTGTGTGCTAAATTATTTGACCCAACTCATATTACAAGTACCACTTCCTTCACAAGTTCCTCTTCTAGACCTATTCTCCCTTACTAGTCCTATCAAAAGACAAAAACAAACCCATATTTTGTTCCAAAGCATCAAGACACATGATATGCACTTTATTGAATACCCATTTGGCTCTTTTAAGTGTTCACAAAACTTCAGGGTAGTCTTCTTTGTAAAATTTTCTCCAAAACTCAACCTTTAAGATCTCAAATTGGTCTTTTTGTCCTGTAATAGTCCTATAGGTGGACCGGTAAATCTTATGGAAATTTGGTGAAATTAAAAACTATGAAACCTTTAAAAACATATTCATATCACCTATGAGATGCTATGTACCAATTTTTAAAACTTAGTTCAAGGTACAAGCCTTAATCTTTTAGTTTGAAGTCAATCCCTCCTACCTAGCTCTCACAAACTTGCTTAGGATCACATAAAATTCCACCAATCGAGAAATTTTTAGGACTTAATTACTCTTGGATGTTGATAATGGACTCAATCAAATGATTTTTTCAAATTTTTAAATATAACTTGAAACATTTCAATCTTCTTGTCCGAGTTTACTCCTTATAATCTAGATCATTGTCATGTGGATTAAACTAAGTTCTTCAACTATCAATAACTATAACCATTGAATTGACTTCCCAAATCTCTAAACACATCCATAATACTCAATTGGACTCCTAGAAATATATTATGAGTTCCAAACTAACACTTTTCTTTAAGACACTCAACAATGCAAGTACGATTTCAATATTGGCTTCAAATTTCTACCTATAGTCCTCAATTGAGACTAATTAAAATAATGAATTTTTCAAAGACTCTTCATCCTATAAATCCTCAAACATGTATAAGAAGACATGTTTAGATCACTACTTATCAACCTTAGCTCATATTTAGGATTTTAAGCCATAGAAAACTTTCTTCCTTGTTTAAACCCAAATAGGGTTTCTTCGTGCCCGAGTAAGCAAATTTTGTTATAAAAAGACAAACATTTGTTTCTAAGACCTAAGTTTCCTCTCACACACCTTTCTTGGATTCTTTTACATGTATAAATTGACAAAGTGAGACTCAACTTGTTTACAATCTCCTAAAAGAGAACCAAAACTCTTTAATTTTTCCTCAAGAATAGGGGTAAAACCCTCCGGCATTTTCTCACCAATTTTTGACATGAGGAAGCATAGCTCAAGGATGAAAATTCATAAGGATTGGCCATGCAGACGTAGGGTACACAGGAGCGCACACAGTATACATAACATGAGCACACCCATAAACAAGTGGAAACAGGACTTAGTCACTTTTGCAGATCTATGCTATTTTTGGGACATAGAGTGCGGAACACATTTCATGAAGACTTACAATCCACGCAAGGTTATTTTGGGAATAGAAGAAATCCAAGCACCATGCAGATTTTGGGCTAATAATAGGATTTGTACTAGGAGTTAACTTTAGAAGATCTATTATTAGCACTTGCATGCTTTTGTATTATATTGTAAAGGCACATGACTATTATTAGATGTAGCCTATTTTTGGAAGGTGCATAGCCTATTGATTTGCATGGATTAGAGAGACTCGTTGATACCATTTGATTGTAGATTTATGCTATCTTTGGTTTGCATATGCGCATGACTCATGGTGACACTATTATAATGTATGAAGCTTTTGTGTTTTATAGTACTTAATATAATGGATCATATTGGCTGGATATTGGTGTTAGATATGACTGAATATGGTTCTTGTATGGTAAATCTCATTATAGTTATTGTTTAGTCAATATTTCATATGATTAAGATCTAGATCTGGTTTATGCACTATGGTTTAATTGATTATTTATTATGGATCTGAATTATACTTGCAATCATGCTAACATATTGAACAAGCTACTCTAAAGAGGGACATGGTACCTTGCGCACTTGTGTGAGCACTCGCCAAGCTCGTTGATGTGTCAGAGCGCCTTGGGCTATTCGCATGAATTTTAGGCTACATCATTAGTTCCATTGTCGGGACCTCTTTCTCAATTGTTTTTCAAGATGTTGCGTGATGAAGACATATTGGTTGAACTTGGCCAAGATTGAGGAGTGTTGGAATATTGAAGAGGAATATGCCCGTAGATTCACATCGGACATGATTTTAATGCACTTGTGTGGCTTGAGCAGAATTTGTATCATGAGTTATACTAAACATTCTTTTCTTACTTCCCTATAGAGTTGTATGATTGGTTGGTTGTTTATGCATTTACGAGGAATTGGAGGTTTTTCACGCTTTTCTCGACACGAGAATAATTCCAGGCCTTGTATGATGCAAATCTGATTTGGATGCGCTTTTGGATGTTTACTTTCATGGTGTTTGAAACAGATATGCCCTGGAATACGTAGTTTCAACTTACTCTTTCCAGAGGTTGCTAAGTTTTAATTTTTGTGCGAGCCCAGAGGATCGTATTTGCGCGGTATTCCACTAGAGATCAAGATATTGATTGTAACCTTGGATTTGGAAGAGAATCTAATGGCTAACTAAACCCCACCATGTGTGGGACTAGGAACTGGATTTGTGAGGATGGAATTCCTCACAACAAAAAGGAAAATAAAAGAGAGGCAACTTAAGTTCAACGAGGCGCGTGAGAGGGATTTAGAGAAGAAGTGTAAAGTTGCAGTAATGGATGGCATTATGGAGAGAGATGGATCATGAAGGATTTAGAGCTCATGTAGAAGACGTGGAGCCAGATCATCGGAACTCCCCCATTTGGGAAAGCATGGTAGGGAACCCTCTTCAGCCTCATATGAGAGCGCCAAGAGAGACAACATGAGCCGCAGAGTGCGCATATAAATCTACCTAGCGACCCATCCCTTACGCTTGGTTTTCTAGTTTCTATGAGAGTCAAAGTAATTAGTAAGCTAGTGTGAGCAATAGAGTTGCAATCGATAGGGTTAATTTGCAATCAATTTTAGGAGTGAATCAGGTAGCTTATTCATATATGATGCAATCGTCATCTATGTTATTTGGAGGACCATTTGGAGGTATCTTTCCAACGCATCAATGGTGGAGAACATGGGCATGCAGTAACGTTGGAATAACTTTTGGGAGTAGTACAACTTCACATACAAAGTGGGGTTCGGGTTTAACACAACTATAGGGACGCAAGGTAGTGCATATCCGGCATGTTACCTACTTGAGGGAGTAGATCAGAGGATCATGTGGATTGGGTGGTGGTAGATCCGGGTGGATCTAGAGGTGGAGGAAACATAGGAGAAAATACATGTTTTGGATCAAAAAGTGGGCAAGGGCCGCACCAACCTCAACAAATTTATATGGAGATGTCTCTCTGTCTTCCATAGTATAGAGGCATTGAAGATTCAACCAAGCATTCACTTATGTGTGAAATACTATGGCGCACAAAGGGTATTACCACTCACAGAGCGTAAGGTAAGTCATTTTACAACTATGTTGGCAGGGGAATGCACACATAAGTTTGATCCTGATTAGATTTGTGTGGATTCTATGCAAGTTGTGAGATGATTTCTTAAAAGAATTTTATATCCGTGAGTTCGAGCGAGAAGATAATAAGCGTGCTCAAGGACATTAAGCAAGGCACTACTAAGAGTGTTCGGGAATATGATGCTCGGTTCAAGACTCTTCTGTCTAAGTTATCTTATGACATACACACGAGCCAGCATGCACATAGTGGTTCGTTGGAGGACTGATCATGCATTTTAGGAGGGCACTTTCGCATAAAACTTATACAAATTTGCGCGAGGCACTTGAATCATCTCTACACGTTGAGGCGATAGGAAGTGTAGACATAGGAGTGAGCCCATTCTTAGAAGCACATATTGCAGCAATGGCTAAACAGTTGGAGAAATTATTTTATAATTCAAAGCACACGAGACGCGGAGTGGAATTTAGTGTACAGATTGTGAAGTAGAGGGCATACTAAGAATAGTTTCCTCGTAAATTGGTGTGTTCCTTGTTGTTGGATTGCGAGATATGTCACTTGGAGCACAATTCAAGTCGGTGCCCATTTATTCAAATTGCGATAAAAAAAAATGTGTCTAATACTTGTAATATTTTTAGGTCTTCCACTCATGATACTAAAGATTACAGGTTGATTTATCAAATCCATGATGTCATTGATATTTGTGTACGATAGACAGAAGTGGTGTGCAAGTAATTATAAGAGAGAGGTGAGCATTATGACCATGATCATAATGAAGGAGCTCGATGGAGGCCGTAGTAGAGGTCAAGGTTACAAAGGTGGATTCAGAGGTCGAGGTCCGGGGAAGGAAGGAGTGACTTCCCTCATGGAACTTGTTATACATGTGGATCTCTTGATCACTACAAGACATCAATGTCCGCAATATTGTGTGTTCTTTCTATGGAAAGAATCATAGTTATGAAGAATTCCTGGACTTGTATGAACACTTAAGAAAGAAACATAAATAGGAAAACAAGGTGTGGGAATGGTTAGAGTACAATGCACCATGGAAGACCAATGGATGTCAAAGTTAGTGGCGGATCCCGAGTTGGTATCTATTAAGATTACTACCCACGCTAAGGCTACACGTGCCAGAGAAACACTACAATAGAAGCCTACCATTACTAAAGAGGAAGTTTTGCATGCAAAGTATCCAGACCCTATGCATCGAAGGAGGTTTATCAAGAAACCATGGAGGTAATTTGGAATTTACAAGGTGAGATATAGTGTTTGAAGGAATAGTCATGGAATTTAGAACAAAAGAATCCATCGATAGATGTTGATGATTTGAAGGAAGTTTGCAAGATGTTGCGCTAGACAACATTATTCCATTATTGGGGAGCTAGTTCAAGGAAACACTCCACACTGGATCTGAGCATGAGAGGCAAATTTTGCATGTTAAAATTTCTCTCGGATAGTTTGGATTATGACAAGGAGATTACCCTAAATGTTGTTGTTGATGGTTGGCTTTTGAGTAACATTTGATTGAGACAGATGCAAAAGTGAATATACTCACTTTGGATGCATGGGTTCAAATGGGTAGACCTCCATTACAACCATCCTCTAATGTTTTGTTCATGGAAAACTAGACAAAGGCCACACCCATTGGAACACAAAAGATGTATCCATTACTATTCAGAGGGCCAAGTTTACTAGGGATTTTGAGGTCTTAACACTTGCAGAAGTAGATAACTTTCCCACATTACTTGGGCGCCCTTTGTGTTATGAAAACAATGTTGACCTATGTTTCAATAAGGGGTATATAAGCTTTGAGAACAAGGAAGAGTGTTTCATTATACCTCTAATGTATGTAGATCCCTTAAGTGAACAAGATTTGAAATGAATTTATGTGCACACTCTTAGAGATCCAAAAGTTCTTGAGTTATCAAAGGAAGGAGTTCTCTAGTGAGATGATGCACAACCCATGAGCGATACTACGAGTGTTGATGTGAAAATTGGGCACATAAAACTTATGAAATGATTGGGCATGAGAAGAAGTATGGTTACGCGTGTAAGCAAGCCATGTAGTGTCGGGCATTTGGGCAAAGAGCTAGTGTACCACACTAGTGAAGAGAATCTAGAAGTATTCCCGCTTGTTATGGAAGTTCAAGTGGAAGTTTGGGTGGAAAGAGGGAACATGTTATTTTATACTCTGTGTGGGATAACAACGCATTGGTGGATTGTTCACACGGGGATAATCTTTGGAGTGGAGAGAAGTAAGGATTGTTTTATCTGCTAGGTTTTTAAAGAGAAATGCACCTACTCAAATCTATGCATTTCATGGTAATGATCATGTTCAACACCATGTTCAAGAAAGGTGAGAGACTGGAAAGAGGGTAGGAAGCTTTACCATATTCGTTGTGGGTGCACAAGTTTTATTTTACCTTACGAGGTCACGTGTGCACATGTTATATCTATGTAGAGTTGAATAGAGCGACTAAAATTGGCAAGAACTTATCGAATGTATGATTCATACCTTTGACTAATTTTCTTCTAAACCTCGTGAATGAGGTTTTGTAGGTTATGAAGCGCTTAACTATGGGAGACAATGCAAAGGTGAGGAGTTACTTTAGGAGTTTTTAGGATATTTAGACTGGTGGCGCATTTTGAAGATGAATAAACAGACATTGAGAAGTTTGGGTGCATCTTCCTACAAAAGAGAAAAGGGTAAGATGATCTACATGGTTGATGATGAAGAGGTAGAGAACTTAGACATTGATGATAGAAGGTATGTGGACATCTTAGATAGTGCAGATGAGAAGGTGTGCACCTACCATGAGCCCATGAAGACTGAAAAGTGAACATTGGGATGGATTATGAACCTAAGGAAGCCATTATCAGAGATTTCTAGTCTCGACTCTAAAGTTGCTAAGATCATTGAGCTCATTACGCAACTTCCAAGATTTGTTTCTAGAGGCTATCATGAGTTGAAAGGAGTACATGAATCTTTGGGTGAAATGAGAATCAAGATGAAGGAAGGTGTGCGCCCAATTTGGAAGAGGCCTTATAGGATGAATCTAAATTTACGTGTCAAAGTGAAAGAAGAGATTGAAAAATGTTGATTTATGGGATCATTGTGCCTATTGAGGAGTCTGAATGGGTGAGCCCTATGGTGATCAAAGCATCAAGAAAGATGTTAGAATAAAAATTTGTGTGGATTATAGGGAATTGAATGTTCACATGTGTAATGGATCCTTTCCCACACCATTTATAAAGAAATCTTTGAGGGTGTTGTAGATCACGAGATTTACTCCTTTATCGATGGATTCTCCTGGATATCATCAAGTGAAGATAACTAGAGAGGATCAAGAGAAGACAACTTTCACCACCGAGTGGGGAATTTTTACATACATGGCTATACCCTTTGGGTTAAAGAATGTACCTATGCAGTATTTTTGTGCATAGTGGTGTAAGCATTCTAGGATTTTATTCACAAGTTCTTGTAGGTATATCTGGATGATTGGATAGTCTATGGGCTCATAAAAGATCACTATGATAATTTGAGGTTGATGTTCGAGAGATGTAGGTAGTTGAGTATCTCTTTGAATATTAAGAAGTGTATATTTTCCGCACCCTTTGGGATTTTGTAAACATCATCTGTAAAGAAGGCTTACTAGTGGATCCTACTAAGGTAGTTGTGATTTTGGGCTTAGAGGAACCTACTAGCCAAAGTGAGGTGTGCGGATTCTTGGGACACACGGGTTATTACATAAATTTTATTAAGGATATCCTAAGATTTTCGTGCCCTTAGAATAATTAATCAAGGGAAAAAGAAATTTCTATGGGGTGAGGCACAAGCGCACGTTTGAAATGAAGGAGAGGCTTACTATTGCGCCTATTTTGCACTTTCTTTCCTTCATGGTCCAAACCATTTCATGTTCATGTAGATGCCTCGGCATGGCCATTGGCGTGGTACTAGCTAACCTAGAGAAGGGATTATCGATCATCCTCTTTGCTTCACTAGCAAGAAGTTAACCCAAACATGATATAATTATACAATGATGAGAATGAGGCTTTATCTATGATCTACGCACTCCATAAGTTTTGACATTATTTTCGTAGGAAACACCTTTCATTTTCTATACAGACCATATGGCATTCAAGTACTTGGTGAACAATCCCATTTTATGGGTGCATATTCCATTGGGTTTATTGTTTAAGGAGTTCAATTTTATGGTGGTAGTTAAGCAAGTAAGAGCAATTCTATTCTATACCATTAATCAAGGATTCAATCAAGAGAGGATGCACAGAGCATTAAGGAAAAAATTCATATGCACAACCTGTTCATATTAAATCGTGCACCCTCGGACTTGGAGGATATTGTTGTGTTTTTACACACCGGTGTGGCACCCGAGGGAATGAAGGAGTTAGAAAATAAATTACTTGTCATTCATGTTTTGCCTTACATGTTGATCAATGGAGACTTATATAAGTTAGTTTGTGATGAGGTTTTTGCATCGGTGTGTACTTGAGCATGAGTGTGAAGCAATTATGGCAAAATCTCATGGTAGTATTCAAGGTGGACACTATGCAGGGATGCCACTACTGCATAAGATTTTCCTAGTTGGCCTATGGTGGGAAATATTATACAAGGATTGTAAAGCATATTATAAGGCATGTGATCATTTTCAACACCTTGGAAATCTTGGACATAGAGATGAAATGCCTTTTAGGCCTATTACTAGTGCAGAGCCTTTTGAGAAGTGGGAAATTGACTTTGTGGGCCCTATCTCCCTAGTCGCGCATAGGAAAGGATCAGATATATTATCACTTGTACATGCATTATCATACATGTAGAAAAAATGGCACCTACAAAGGATTTCATGGCAAAGCAAAGTTTCTATGGGAAAATATTATAAGTATGTATGCATGCCCTTTAAGTTTAACAAGTGATAGGGGTACTTATTTCCTTAATGAGACTATCAAGGTATTATTGGATGAATTTATGGTTGCACACCATAGGACAACCCCTTATCACCCTCAGGAAAATGGGACTATTGAGGCCTTCAACAAAATATTGAGCCATACCTTGACCAAAATTTGTGATGTTGGAAGGAGAGATTGGGATGGCAAGGTTTGTTGTACTTTGGGCATATAGGACAACCTACAAGAGGTTAATAAAGAAACACCCTTTCATTTGGTGTTTGGGGTAGAGGTTGTCCTCCCATGGATTTCATGTTACCTTCTTTGTGTATTACGTGTGTGCAAGAGGTTTGTTTAATGAGCAAGCATTGGAAGAACGTATTGATAAACCGATGCAAGCTAGATGAAAGGGCGCCATACAAAGATGGAGTCAAAAGCAAGAAAATTTGAGGCGAAAGCATAGCATGATAAGCACATCAAGGATAAGAAGCTTGAGGTTGGGAAAATGGTACTTTTGTATGATTCAAATTTTGTGCCCACCTGAAAGCTTAAGGTCATTTTTTGGGACCGTATGTTATCACTTATATACTTGACTCGTGTGCTTTCACGTTAGAGGCACCTGGATGGAACACATGGTTTCCCAAATACTTCAATGGGAGTAGGCTGAAGCCCTACTATAAATAAGTCTTCTTGGTGTTTGTAATAAGGTAGTATTACCACTTAGATTAGATTTCCTTAATGCATTCCCTTTATATGTGTTTCCTTCTTCATTGTTATGCTTTATCAATTTAGTTCAAGTGTTTTGTGTAATAATTGTGCTTGCACGCTTAATTTGATTACTATCTAAGTGTTTTCATGTGCAAAGGACCTGCACATACCCTTAGTGTGGGGTGGTTTATATACAAGGTTCATTTCCAAGTTGAATATAGTTTGATTGTCATCTGAAGATGGGTATGCATAAAGAAAATTTTATCAGAAGTGCTCTTGGAAGGGTGTAGATAGAAAAATATTGCTCATGATTAAAAACCACTTATGGATGGATACACAAGTATGTAACGTGAGGTAGGTGCAGCAAGTAGTGGAAACTACTTAAAAAAGGTGCATAGTGGTGAAGTACTTTGGCACAAGAGGGTGTGTGAAAGGAGTTATGTGGCCAAGAAGTAGAATCCGCACTTAAGAAAGGTTATGACTATGGTGAGATGAGAATGCAGCATGGAAAAATTGATGAACGATGAATTAATGATGGGAATTATGGTAGGTGAAGAGTAATAAACATGATAAGTTTTTTAAAAATCTATATAAGGAAGGGTTATGAGGCCATTTTTACCTTGTAATTACAAATTATCAAGTGAGTTGTTTATGAGAAAACTAGCAAGATGATGGTGAAGTGTGGAGAGCTACGAACCAGGTCTTGTTATCAAATTTATGCATGGGATTGACTTGCACTCCTTTTGGAGAAGTGTTTAGATTGAAGAGCCAAGTTAGAGGAAAATGCTAGGTTTGGATTGAGCTAGGGAACGTAGAGTTGAGCTAGGCAGTTGAGCTCAAGAAGCAAGTAAAAGAACACCCCTTTTGTTAAAATGGCACCAAAAAAGAGCACTAGGGCTGGTACAAGGGGAAATAAATAAAAGGAAATTGAGATTGAGATCGAGGATGCCCCGAAAGTAAGTTTTCGAAAAACAATACCCGGTAAGAAGTTTTCATGGGTCACGATTGGGACTCACATGTTCGTCGATGTAAGGTGAGTGACTACAATCACAGGACTATAGATAACAAGGAAGAACTAGAAAAATTACTAGTGAAAAAGACAAATAAAAGGACAAAGAGATGATATGGTTGTGTATGATGATGCAGGTGAGAAGCTATTGACAAAGGTGGAGCTTTACAATTGTATGAACTCCCATACTTTGGAAAACTAGAAAATTATACTAAAGGTTCTGATGAGTAGATTCCACGAGGAATTTTCTACTTTTTTGGGTGGTGTATGAGGCTCACCGCACCCTTGATTGGGAGCTTGATAGACTTAGGAGTTTGGGTGTTGAAGTGAGTAGTGATTTTTTAGACAAGGAGGGTATTCTGAAGACAAGGAAGGAGTTAGGATACCTTAAAGGAGGGCACATAATGGATATAGGAAAGCTAAAGAATTATCATGTGGTTTAGGCGGTGCACACCTCCTCACCAAGCTCAATGACCAGGATCGGTGGTCACATAGGTAAACACATTGTGGTTACACATTACAAAAAAAATGTTGAAGGTGTAGTCTATAATTTGGTGGAGTTTATTATTAAAACTATAATTTAAGAAGTGCATGGTGGAGATAAGATTAGTTTTGTGCTATACTTTTTTCACTTGTCTTTTTAGAACTCGAAGTACCTAGATGGGCCTAAGGAGAAAATTTGGCAATACCCCTAAGGTGAAGAAATATCTTGAATAGAGATATGAGAAATACACTTGTGATGGGACCATGAGTGGCCCCTTTAAGCAAAGAGCAGAGATGTGGTATGAGTGCTTGTGCATTGCATTTGAAGAAGAGTAGAGAATACCAAAGGAAATTCCTACATTATTAGGCAAACAGTACAATTTTTCGGTATATCAACACTTTTGTATTGTGTGTTTTGCAATGAAGGACGGGAAGTGGAGCCCATGGTGTAAGCTTCCTTATGCTTTCACCATACGTTATTTTCTATACATGTAGTTTTCGGACACGTGTTGGTTGATCTTCAACGTTGATAAGGAAGATGTGAACTACCACACTCTCTCAAAAAGACTTACATGTATCCAAGTAAGTCTACATATATTGAAAGATTGATTTTTGATGATATAAATATGAAAGAAATGAGTTTATCAATTGGGGAGATTGGGGTTTCCTTTTTTATATTTATCTCAAGCCAAGGTTGGAGAATGGAAAGTATGTGGAGAATGATTTCAGACTTCCTATCTCACCCAAGGGGAAGCATACAATTGGCACTTTGGCAGATGAGGAACCAATTTCACCCCTTGTGGAGGAAGAGGGAGAGGAAGAGGAACTCCATGAAGAAAGTGGTGGCTTGAAGCATAGGGTCCAAACACAACCCCATTGTTGAAAGGAAATTGTGCGTTAGGTGATCCCTCCATTAAAAACAAGAGGAGGTATTAGAGAAAAGCGCAATAGAAATAGATGTAGAACACACCACTAAGGAGCCATAGTTTAAAAGGGTGTTCAAAAGAACAAGGACTCAAAGGCATGGGATCATCACAACCACTTCGGAGCTCACCTATGACTTTGTCCCTAAATTAGAGCCCTAGAGAAGAAGAAGAAGTGACACAATATTAAGCTTTAAGAGGAGGATAAGGATGAATCCGGGAAAGTGCACCAGAACTCCATGCATCCCGAGGATACAGAGGATCCTCGTGATGAATAGATGAATAATGATGAATAGGGGTTCAAGGATCCAGGGAGGAAAAAATAGATAAAGGAAAGCCTTCCGACGTGCCCCATATTACACAAGAAGGTGAAGGCCCAATTCTAGACTCAATGCCCGGATTCCAAAGGGCAAGAGAACAAATAAGGAGAAGGGGGTGAGGACTATGAGACTCTTGTTGTGGGGTATGTTTATGATATAAGTAATATCATATGTGCATTTTTCCAAAGTACTGTGGAACCTAAGGATTTATATGGTTGGGAGCTTATGGATGGAGATGGAAAACATGCGCACACGAAGGCGCTTATCATGGTCATGTAGACTCATATGGATGAACCTGATTTTGACGTGTACGAAGAATCATGTGTTTCGCACATGATGAAGAAATAACTCCATGTCGACACATGAATATGTTAAGCCTACTATTATGTCAAATGAATAGGTGAGTAATGCCTTGGTAAAGGTATCTCAGAAGGTTACACATAGGAACATAGATAAAGAAAAACCATTAGGGCATTGATAGATGCAAAAAAAAGGATAAGGATAGAAAATAAAGCACTTGACAATAGAGAAGGAAAGAGTCGAGGCAAAGACAGAAGCATCGATTAGTAAGGAAGAGGAGATGGAGATGATATTCTTAAGGTAAGGTCACATCTGGAATCTCAAGTTCCTAGAAATTTCCTTTTGTAATGCACTACATACACATATTGGTAAAAATAGTAATAGATGAAGGTACCATGCATATGCTCGCACCGAAAGATCCTACAAAGGAGGAAAAAAATGGCCAAGGCTACAATTGTCAAGGAAGATTGCAAGTTATGAATCTTTGTTCATAGGCCTTGAAGGATGAGCTTAAGAAGGCATATCAAGCTCTAAACATGTGCATGGAACCAAATATTATTATTAGGACAAGGACTATTAAGGAAGATAATGAGGTCCTAAAGGTAATGAAGAATGAGATGCTCAAATGCGTGGATAGGCTTCTCTAGTAGAAGAAAATGTGAAGCACTTACAAAGCCTAGAATCCACATAGGAAAGGATAAACAAAGTTTGGGAAGCATATGGCACAAAAGATGGATTTCATGGAGGGGATGATGTCAAGCATGGCTAACATTGTCGAGGGTTCTACAAAATGAGAAAGAGAAAATGACTCAAGATGAGCTAGAAGCCATAGTGATAGACATCCCAGATAAGATGGAAATCACTAAGAGTGTGGCATGCATTAGAGGTAGAGATTAAAAATGAATATCCCAAGTTAATTTTGCTCAGGCAAGAGTAGAGCATCGAGTGATCTTTCATTCTTTTTGTACAGTTATTCACCTAATATTTCATTCTTTATTCTTTATTCATGGGGATATGAGTTGTGATTACTCATTTTTGGGGGCAGCAATGACTTTAGTGTGGGGTAATGTTGAGCTAAGTAAGAAAGTATAGCTCAAGGATGAATATGCATAAATATTGGGCATATGGACGTAGGGTACGCAGGAGCGCGCAGATATAAGTAACATGAGCGCGCCAAAAATAGGTGGAAATAAGACTTAGCCACTTTTACTTAGATCTAGGCTATTTTGGGACATAGAGTGCGGAGCACGTTTCATAGAAGACTTACACTCCACATAAGGTTATTTTTGGAATAGCATAAATTCAAGTGCCATGCATAGTTTTTGGCTAATAATAGGATCTATACTAGGAGTTAACTTTAGAAGATATATTATTAGCACCTACATGCTTTTGTATTCTCTTGTAAAGGCGCATGGCTATTATTAGCATGTAGCCTATTTTTGGAAGTGCATGCGTATAGTGGTGAAGAGCAAGTCCCCACCCTTATATATATGTATTGATTTGCAAAGTTTAGAGAGACCTGATATTGTTTGATCAGATAGTTATGTTTTTGGTTTTGTATGCGCGCATGACTCATGGTGACATTATTATAATGTATGAAGCTTATATGTTTTATGGTACTTAATACAATGGATCTTATTGGCTGGATATTGGTGTTAGATATGATTGAATATGGTTCTTGTATGGTAAATCTCATTATAGTTATTCTTTAGTCAATCTTTCATATGATTAATACCTAGATTTGGTTTATGCATTGTGGTTTAATTGATTATTTTTATGGATCTGAATTATACTTTTAATCATGCTAACATCTTAAATAAGTTACTCTAAAGAGGAACTTGGCCCTTGCGCGCTTTGAGTGAGCACTCACTCAGGATGAGTGATGTGTCAGCACGTGCCTTGGGCTATTCACTGGTGAATTCTAGGCTACATCACCAATCCACAATTAAATATTTATTTTTCCTACCATTGAAGATATTTTAGGTCTAATCACAAACTACATATTGTTCACAATCACATTAATCCATTTCCTTATCAAGTTCCCTTCAAAACAAAATCTCAAATTGTTTACCACCACACAATTGCTTGTTACAAAAAAACTAAGCAAAGATCCAAGAAAATCACAATTTCAATCACCTATGCATGCATATAGAACTCCTTGAGAATCAAGAAATACACCCTTACCAAATATGAAAATCCATATTTCATTACATTTATGACTTCTTCTTGCCACATTCACTTGTATAATGTATATTTCATCAATAGATCGTATAATTGAAAAAGGATGACAAAATTGTCCCTTTGAAGCTTGAATTCCTTTTTCTTTTCAGAAATCTCATATTAGAAGAATCAAGGCCTTCCACAAGTGTATTAATCCCTAAATAAACAAGGAAACAAACTAAGCTTCCAATATATTGATAAACACACAAAATTTTCAACTTTTCCTTACAAAACAATATATTCTATTACAGGTCTTTATGTCTATTACAAAAAGCTTCTTCTAGAGAGATCCTTCCATGAATACCTCCTCTCCCAATGAGTAATTAACTCCCTTCCAAATGAGATTTTCTTCTCATATACATATGATTTTTAATCCCTAACCGATTTTCATGTCTACATGTCATGACTCAAAGTCATATTTTAACCTCTAGTTACATCATTTTCTCCTTTTACATACTAGGATTCTTCATAGCATGACTTTACAAACTAAACATAGCTCTTCCAACACCTAGACCACTAACTCATCAACATAGACCAAGAATGGTCTTTAAATCCCTTCAAAAATTCAAATTACAAAATTGGAGGGAAAAAAATTTATTTGAATTTTTGAAAACTATACTCCACTACTCAACATGTCATGAGTTTCTAATGATCTCTAATGACTTCTAGACATCCTTCACACCAAAACTTGACTTATCAAACAAAAATTGATCAATCACTTCAAAATTTGTACCTTGGAGAAATGTTCCCACATCACTAATTAGTCACAAACATGGACCAACATGATATCAAATTGAGGATACCAATTATGAATTCCATCATTGCCACATATGATTCCAAACATTTTAGGTAAATTCAAAATGGGTAAAAATGTGATTGTTATCTTCACCCTCCTTACAAAAAGCACAAATATATGACCCGAGAATGCCCCATTTTCTCAAAAGTTACACTTGATACTTCATATGTTTCAACATCTTTCAACACATTATCTCACCGTGAACACCTCTTAGCTTGATATTCATCTCTAAAAAAAATAAAAATCATAATTTTATCTCATATCTTTGCATCACTATACAAATCCTCCCACACTTAGACAGTGTGACCTCTCGACACATCAAGAATGGTATTGCTCTTGAAATAATCAAAAACTTTACAAACACCTTGGTTTGTAAAGTGATCACGAATATACAAAATCTCCATGAATTTTCATGAAGGTGGCATACCATTTATGGCATCAGTCCAAATGTCATCTTTCTTGCCATCACCCACAAATGAATAGAACCCCTTTTTAAAAGATAAATGGTAGCACATGTGTTCAGCCAAACAAAAGGGTTAGACGGACTTTCATTCATCACTAAAATTTGATGAGGAGGTCTTCCTCCATAATATTTATTCACTATAACTCGCTCCATAATGAGTTGTTAGATTATGGTACTTCAAAATGTGTCCTCCAATAAGGCACATGTGTGGAACATGGGAACATTTTAGTAGGGAATAGAATAATTAAGAACATCATTCCTAATATTGGAATTCATATTTTTGGTTGTGTAGAGTTGATTTTATGTAGTTTTTTTCTAGTTTTAGAAAAACCTTTCTTTATTCAAAATTTACTTTTGTAAAAATTAACTATGTTTATCTAAGGGTGTAGATTTATAGGATAAAATTAGATCAAATGTTGATTCAATTTTTGGATAGATCTAGTTTTATAATGTAGCCTATTTTTAGGGTCTCTTATTTAGCTATAAAAAGAAGGGATAAAATAGTGTTTTACTTGTAGACACAAGAAAACACACCTTGCACATAATGTCCCTTATTGAAAACACAAACAAATTATAAAACAAAAAAAAAGAACAAAAATCATAAAACCCCACAAAATGGGATAAAAGACACCTCACCACTCATTTACTAACCCTCACCCACTCACATTTAATTATGTCCACCCCACCTACCCATGTGCATGCCCAATGCACTATGGACCCTATCTTTGCACCCATATGTGTCCCATTCCTCTATGCACTCCAAATCTATAAAAGCACCCTCACCCCCTCATTCCAACCCCGGCTCTTAGTGTACAAAGACTATACTTGATTTTTCTTGTTATCTTCCTTACATATATCAATTTTACTGGTCTTCAAGAAGGAAAAGAGAATTTCAAAGGATAGATCTAACTTGTTGTAACATTGTTCTAGCGAAATTTCAACATAGGTGGGAATTTGAACGCAATTGGATTGCGATCTTCATGTGATTCTCGGTGAAATGCAATCGCGAATGACCTATTTCGATTTACCCATCTTGTATTATGTTTTGATTTCGATTCACCCCAATAAATTTGTAAATGTGACTTCTTCTTTTCGTCACATCATCAATTTTTACCATTCATCTCACACATTCATTGCCTTGAGTCAATTTTGGTCCTATCCTGCATGGCTTCTACTTGCACATGTTCATATAGTCCTCATACCATGGACCTCTCATCTCATTCACATGATGACATATTTAGCCATAAAAGATTCATAGGAGATTATGAAGAAAATCCTACATCTATCGCTCCTCCTCCCCTGGAAGATGAGGAATTTTACAAGATTCCACCTTTCAATCCCAAATTTGAAGAGGCCTTAAATCATAATCTAGAGGCTCTCGCGAAGTATCTTAGAAGTACCTATTAAAAGCTAGATGCCTATAATTTAAATATCTACTCCGTAAACCCCTAACTTTCTTCATCCACTACCAAAACACCTCATACTACTACCATGTCCATTGGTCTTACAAATTCTACTATCATCCACACACATCATATTCCTTTTAAAAGTGTCACGTGGCCTCTCGGGTCATATTCTCATACCACCTTACCTCATTTCAATCATAACATTCTACCTAATTCTTCATCTTTTGTTTATACAGCCCCTTCATCCTCTCACCTTTACAACCATATACCATGTCATTGTTATACATTCTCATTCACTCAACCACTTCAAAACCATACCGCTCAACGAGATATCAAAGATCAACCAAGACCTAATGGATAGAATTCGTAACCTCAAACTTCAAAATTAGGGTATGGGAATTCCTAAACTCACATATAGTCACCAGAACGAACCTATTCATCCATCAGTGCCTATGAGATCATATCCACCTCATTTTGAGATGCCTAAATTCAATAAATTCAAGGGTAAAGAAGACCCTCAAAACCATTTGTGCATGTTTAAGTATGATTTTTACCTCATTAGTCACGATGATGCACTTATATTTTGAATATTCCCCTTGTCATTAGGTGGTCAAGCTTTAGATTGGTATACTGGACTTACTCAATATAGCATCATCTCATTCGAATAAATCGCCGATTATTCCTTGAACATTTTTCAGTCAATGTTGCCAAGCATACTACCTTATATGACCTCTACAATCTAAAACAATTTGATGATGAGCCTATAACTAATTATGTATCACGTTGGAGATCTTTCGTTCATGAACTTACTTTCCCCATTCCTCAACCAGAACTTACTCAATTGTTCACTAAGAGTTGTGCCAAACATATATCTCACACTCTTTAAATTCAATAGTTTCGATCATTTGAGGAAGCCATACTAATGGACAAGAGAATCGAATATGTCCATATTAGTACTTGGAGAGGTCAAGCTTTATAATAAAAAGAAGGGATAGAATAGTGTTTTATTTTTTTCATTTTTTTGTTAAATCTCAATATTTTTAATTTATTATTTCTCTATTATATGTCATTATAGATTTTAGCATTTAAAATTCAATAGTTTTGATAGGATTTTAGTTTCAAGATATTTAAATGAGTGCTCTTTAGTACTAGAGTATGTTTACCTTGGTATAGAGGAATTTTCAACACGGTATCAAAGCATAATTTCTAAAATCTTCTAAATTTTATGTATGGAGAGGTTGTCTATATGGACCAAGAATCGTTAGAGGATTTTAGTAGGTAGTATTTCCAAGCTTTAGTGATTGAATAGAATTGTCAATAATTGGCATGTGGACTCGTGAAAGGTGTGGGGTGTGAAATCCTAGATGATCTAGTGATCGTGCATTAAAACTTTTTAAACCGCTACAACAATGGAAAATCCTAGTATGTAAGAGAGTCGCTTATTGAATGGATTCCATAACTATGTACCATATAATTTAAGATGTAGAATATCCTAAAAGAAAAAAAATATAGGTTAATTTTTGGAGAAAAGGATATGCATCCCAAGGTGATTCCAAATAATTGGGAGTATAAGCAAGAAGGAAGTGAAGGAAAAGAGAATCTTATTAGATTTGGTGAAGGAGGATCTAATCCTTCATATCACAACCAATAAGACTACCATGGAGATGTACCATGCCTTGGGAATATTATACTAGAGTGTGAATGTATCCAAGGTGATGCTTTTGAGGAATAAGTTTTAACACTACCCATGTGAGCAAGATAGATACAGTGGCAAGCTATCTGATGAAGCTAGCAGAGCTTAGAGATAATATTGGAAGATGGAAATGTATCTAGCTAACTAAATATGTCAAATAATAACTCATTGATAATATTTTCCACAAGTATTATAGTGTTAGTTTTCCTTCTAAACTATATGGATGTTTATTTAACCATTCAATCGTAGGCATGTAGCAACACAATATCAAATTGGAGATAACAATTATGAATCCCATCATCGTCCACATATGATTCCAAAGCTTCCCTCAGATGTTTTCCTCAGTGAGCATATGGTTGTAATTTCCAAACGACGGCATGCGGCTCTCTTACTTCCCCCGCATTATCTCATCTTGAACACATATCTTCTTGATATTCCTCATTTTCAATAACTTTGGCATTAGTCCAAATGTCAGTGTTCCTCCCATCACCCATAAACGAAGAGAAACCTCTTTTGAAAAGATGAATTGTGGCACAAATATTCTGCCAAACAAAAATCCATTACACGGAATTTCATTCATCACTAAAATTTGATGAGGCCTTCCTCCATAATATTTACTCAATATAAATCTGCTTTATAATGAGTTGTTAGATCATAGTACTTCAGAATGCGTCCTCTAGCAGGGTGTCCGTGTGGAACTTAGAATCATTTTAGTATAGCATAGAGTCATAAAGAATATCAGTCCTAATCTTTGTAGTTATATTCTTGGCTAGATCAAAGGTTTATTTAACTTTTAGATGGATCTAGTTTTAGGATCGAACCTAATTTTGGGGTGTCTTCTTCAAATATAAAAGGAGGCGTAGAATAGTTTTTAATTCTTTCAATTTTTTATTCAATCTGAGTATTTTTCAGTTATTGTTTCTCTATATTGTGTGATTGTAGATTCTGGAATTTAAAATTCAATAATTTTAATGGTCTTTTAGCTTTAAGCTATCTAGTTGAGTGATATTTAATATTAGAGTCTTCTTACCGTGGTATAGAGGAATTTTCAACATGGTATCGTGAGCATGGTTTCTAAAATCTTCCAAAGTTTATGTTTTTAGAGATTAGTTATCCGGAGAAGAGAGTTGTCGGAGGATTTCAAAGTGGGTTGTATGTCCATAGTTAAGTGATAAAAAAATTGTGACAATAATCGGCACATGGACTTGTGAAGGGTTGTGGGGTGTGAAACCCTAGTTGATCCAATGATCATAAATTGAAGCTTGTTTGAATCGTAGCAACAATGGTAATCCCTAGTATGCGATAGTCACTTTTTGGAGGGAACCTTTAACTATGTATCATAAATGTTAAGATGAAGAATATCCTAGAATAAATAGAATTATGTTACTTTGTGGAGAAGAAGGATATGCCTCCTAGAGATCCCGAAGATATGGCAAAGTACAACAAGGAGGAAGTCAAGAAAAAGATAATCCTAATGGATTCGGTGGAGGATGATATGATCCCACATATCGCCACTAAGAATACTACTAGGGATATGTATGATGCCTTGGTAATCTTGTACTAATGTGAATGTATTCAAAGTGATGATTTTAAGGAACAAGATCAACACTACCCATATGAGAAACACTGAGATGTGTTGGAAAGCTATCCGATGAAGCTAGCATATATTAGATATTGATGTGGTTGGTGATGAATTCAAAGATAATAAGCTAGTTTGGATTGTTTTGAATGGATTCAATTCAATGTGGCATAATGTTTTTCAAGTTACCTATGGTTGTGAGGATTTACCTAACTTCAAGTAGTTGTGGATTGCTTTCATTAGAGAAGAGATGAGAAGTCTCAAACACTTTTAATGATGATGTTTTAGACCAAGAACTTATTGTGAAGGCGAGGAAGGGAGGAAATAAAGGATTCATGAATGGTAGAAAGAAGATCGAGAGTATTTTAATAACCAAAAGGAGGATATGAGTCATATCAAGTGTTTTAATTTGCAATAAACATGACCACTATGTTTTTAGTGTCCAGATAAAATCAAGGTAAGATAAAACAACAACATTGAAAATAGTTTAAACGAAGTGTGGAAGATTCATGAGTAGACAATTTGACGACCATGCTTGACACAACCTTTTCCAAGGTGTCATGTCCTTTCACCTAAACATTCTTAGGTTTTGGGTGGTATGTTAAAGCAATGAAGCCTCAAGGCATATGACTTTGACTAGGGTATCCCCTTCAAATTGAAGAAAGATCATACACACGTGTAATTAGAGTTTGGTTATGATTCCAAGTACTTGGTAACTAGGATAGGGTCTTTCTCATTCCTCATACCAGGTAGAAGTTCTAGAATTCAACGGTATTGTATGTTCTTAGTATGACTAAGAATATCTTTTCAATTTATTATCTAACATATTTGAAGAGTAGGGTTGAGTTTAATTATCGAAATTAATCATCATGAAACATTGTCCCTAAATTGGTCAATTTTTCTCTAAATTAGTTTGAGATGGAGGCCTTTACACATTAGTGGAAGATCTAATGAAGTGGGAAACTTTAATGACCAACAATGGCAATCCATGTGAGATTCGACACAAAATATTTGGGTGCATAAACTATGGATCATTTCCTCTTCTAAAGGACATGGTGGTTGGATTCTCTAACTTCAAGGTGGAGAAGAGAGGGGTTTACAAGGTATGTGCACTCATTAAATATGCAAAAGACTCTTTTCCAAGCAATCAAGACGAGTTAAGGGAGATTCTATGTCCGATTCGTCAGACGTTTGTGAACCTATTTCATCATCCTCATTGGCAATAATTTTTACTATATTACTTTCATTGATGATTCTTCCAAAAATACCTATATTTATTTAATGAAGAGCGAGGATGAGGTATTCACCAAGTGTAAGGATTTCAATCCTTTATTAAGAACCAAATATGTAGGAAGATCAAGATATTAAGATCAAACAATGGAGGGGAGTATACATCGAATGAATTTAATTTATTTTGTAGAGTAGCGATCAAGAGGGATTTACTGATGTATCATACAACCCACAAGAAATGAGGTTACATAAAGAAATAATAGGTCTATATTAGATATTTCTAATTCTATTAGTCATGAATTAGATCTGCATAACTTTCATTGGTCAAAAGGCTTATAGTTCTACAAGATACATATAGAACATGTGTCCTCGCATAATTTTTAAGGACCAATAATCCATATGAATCTTATACAAGGGAGAAACCAGATAATTTCCATTTCATATTATTTGGGAGTCCAATTTTCATTTGTGATCTATAGGAGAAGAGGAAAAAACTTGAATCCTCCAATTTGAAGGGTCTTATGATTGGTTATAGTGAGACCTCTAAGGCTTGCAAGATCTATGTTCCATCTTAAAGGAAGATAACAATGATTAGGGATGTGAAGGTGGATGATGATGCATAGTCTTCCAAATCCAAGGAGCTTCCAATATTAGTTGAGGAGGAGAGAGTGCATGTTGACACAAGTGTTGATCCATAAGTTTCAAGGAGTAAAAGTTAACATTAGGAAATTTTGGTATAGTTACATAGATATATTTATCCTACATGATAGAAAAGTATCCTATATAGCTTCAACAAACATTATGGAAGGCAAAGGATAAAGTTGGTTCTCCAAGGACTTCTTTTCGGGTTGGTCATGCTCCTAATAAGTTTCCCAATTATGTTGCACTTAATTATTTCATCATCAATGTAGATCCTTCTAGTTATGTGGAGGCACTAGGTCAACTTGTATGGTAGGATTCCATGAGGAGTACAATTCCAATATGAAGAATGATGTGTGGTATATATTTAGAAAACCAATAAAGAAATCATTATTCGATTCCAAGTGGTTGTGCAAGGTGAAAAATGCATCCGATGGAAACATCAAGAAGAACATGGCTCAGCTTTATAACTTGATGATTCTCTTAGAGAGAAGGAGATGAATATAAGGAGACCTTTTCTACATTTTCAAGTATACTTCAATCATGACCATTATGTCTTTAGTAGTTACTTTTGGTTGACAATTACATCATATGGATATTAACTCTTTTGACTAGCTTGGTTGAGGGAAGAACATTACATTAATTGGGTGGGGAGGATTTGAGGTGTGTGGATGAGTGACTCATGTATGTACGTTGAATAAATCTCTTTATGAGCTGAAGTATGCACCATATGCTTGGTTCTTTAGGATTGATGAGTACTTTTTAGGTTTAGGATTCACCAAAATAGTTGCATATCCAAAGATGTATTATTGATTTGATGTATATGATTTGTTGGTTTTTAACGTGTATGTAGATGACTTGATACTTACATGGAGTTCAAAGAATTTCATTACAAGGTGTAAAAAAGAGTTAGTCCGAGAATTTGACATGGATATTGGGTTGATGCATTATTTCTTGGGTCTAGAGTTATGGCGAGTAAGACAAGTGAGTTTTTCCTTGGGCAAGGAGAATACACAATTAATATTCTAAAGAGATTTTAAATGATGGACCGCAAACCCCTCAACACTCCTATGATCTGAATCTGAATTTAGATGCCAACTCGGATTTAGATTTGGTAGATCCTTTGGTGTACATGCAATTGAATGGGTCCTTGATGTATGTAGTTAATATAAAACCTAATACATATTCTCAGAGTGAACAATTTGAGTCAATCCATGGTTGAGCTGAAGTGGATTCACTAGGTTGTTGCAAAGCATGAGCTCGATAGATGCGCAGGCATAATACACTTTGTTATGAGATATGCACAGGATGATGAGTTGATGTTGCATGGGTTTATTGACTACGAATGGACAAGAGATTCAAGTGACATATAGAGTTCTTTAGGATGTTACTTAATTTTGGGTTCAAGAGTCATATCATAGTTCAAAGAGGAAGTATAATTTTTGTCATTGAGTTAAGATGAGGAAGAGTAAATGGAAACTAGAATTGCTATTTGTGAAGCCATCTAGCTTCGCAAGTTGATTGCAAAGTTAACATGAGATGAATTGAAATTTACTAAAATTTATTGTTCAAAGTTGTATCTAACTTTGAGAGTTCAATATTTAATGACCACTCTAAGCACATTAACATCAAACATTACTTTCTCAAAGACAATGTTCATAAGGATCTAATTACTTTATACAATGTTATGTCATTCTAACAAATCAAAAGGTCATAGACATTCACAAAGCCTCTAGCTAAGGAAAGTTTGAGATTTTGAGATATGATATTTGGATTGGTGGAGAACACATTCCTCATTAAGTGGTAGTGTTAGATTATGGTACTTGAATGTGTCCTCTAGTAAGACACACATGTAGAACCCATACACACTTTAGTAGAGTGTACAATCATAGTCAAGAACAATCATAATCTTGGTTTTCCTAATCTTGGGAGTCATATTCTTAGTATGTAGATTTAGTAGTTGTTTTTATGTAGTTTGTTTTCAAATTTTAGAAAAAATAGTTCTTTATTTAGTTGTTTGCTTTTGAACAGTTTGAATTTTTTTCTTTAAGGGTGAAAATCCCAGGATAAAATTAAATGAAGGGTTGGTTTAATTTTTGGATAGATCATCCGTGTCACAAAAAGGATGAAAAGAAGATGGGCAACACTTAGAATATATCATGTTGTCGATAAGGGGATATATTGATGTAAAGGAGGAATAATAGGCACAACTAAGGAAAACAAGTTCTTTACCATGATAAAGACATGCTAATCAGATTGGCAAGACTATGAGTTTTCAACATAAATGAGTGAAGGAGCCCAAATATGTAGGTATTGGTTAAGGAAAAATAGTGAAACATAAAGATATCGTATCTCAACTATGAGATGTAATGATAGTAAATAATGCATCCTACCTTCTCACAACGCGCTCCCCATTTTTCGAACCTCACTGAAGGAGTTATAGAGCTATTACGAGGATTAGGTAATCGCATGAAAAGGTTGTGTGTGTGTGTGTGTGTGTGTGTGTGTGTCATGTCTATGTCTATGTCTATGTCTATGTCTATGTCTATGTCTATGTCATGTCTATGTCATGTACATACGTATACATATATGTATATGTATGTATATGTATGTATATGTATGTATGTATGCATGTATGTATGTATGTATGTATGTATGTAGGGTATTGCACAAAGTTAGGGGCCAAAAAGTGGACAAGAATCGAAAAGACCAAAACGCGTCACGCATTTTGCTAAAACACGCTCGCATTTTAATTTGTTTGGCTTGGGAATCACCGAACCATAATGCGTACACGTTTTCAGAACGCGCATTACGTATAAGATTTCTTTTATTATTTCTTATACTTTAAATTTATTTTAGTAAATATAAGAAATTAGGTCACTCGCACCTTTACGAAGTGGTCTCGTAGCTCCAACAGTTATAATCTAGAAGATAGTTTTTCAAAATCTAATCTAGTCAATACTTACTCATTTTTCAGATTTCAGCAAATGACCTAAAACTTTTAGGGCATATATATTGTAGTCAGTCTTTGTTTTGGGAAAGCATATAGTCATTTTTAGGTTTTTGACCTTCTAAAATGGATTTTGGCCCTACCACTGCTTGAATTGGTACTAATTTTTAAATTTGGTCCATAATTCACTTTAGTGACCATGAATTAACTCTATGATGTTTGTCTACTTCTTACTAAAAAGAGATCCTCACTTTGTAGATAGAGGATTGTTCCTTGAATGGGATTCTGTCCTATGGCCAAAATGAGGTGATTGTAATGTGCCTCCTCCTTAAGGTGTGATAACACTACTAGGTGTTGAATGAGTTGTTACGAATAGTACCAAGTGAATTGCATCAAGTGAACTCAGATGATTGCTCATTCTTAGAAACATGGTGCTCCATATAAAGATCATCCCCTCACCTTTCCTAGCTCTAAAAGCATCCTTTCATGGAATCAAATTCATGATTCTCATACATGCTTTTTCTCATATGTCTCTTATGGAGACAAACGATGCCTTAATACTTCACAAATAATGGTCCTTGATAACTCGGTGACATGACTAGCTCATTTTAGCTTGTTCTGAAGGGTGTTCAATTAACTACAAAATGGCCAAAAATGCCTTTTTAGGCCTTCAAAGGAAGTAATCTCTCATAAAAACTAAATGAGTCAATCGATCACCTTAAACACTATTCCTACACACTGAAACATGTTGAATGATCTTTTTAGGACTTTCCTTTGGGTGAGGGTTTATGATTTAGGGTTTAGGTTTAGGGCTGGGGTTTAGGGTTTAGGGATAAGGGTTTAGGACTCAAGGTTTAGAGTTTAGGGTTTAAGGTTTAGTGTTTAAGGCTCATAGTTTAGATTTTAGGGTTTAGGTTTAGGGCTGTGGCTTTGGGTTCATGGTTTAGGGTTTACTGCTTAGGTTTAGAGTTTTGGGGTTTATGGTTCAAGGTTAA